>JAGDQP010000303.1:84348-177461 GCA_022664845.1 Lepisma saccharinum
AACTTACTTGATCACGTATCTATGTCCAGTGTTCCTTTCTTCAATCGGATATATACGTAATATATTATGGCGAAGGCTAAGCTACACGCCAAGGATCTGTTTGAGACTCAGATCTACAATCTAAAATATAAATGACGCCTCCATATGCAACTTTAAACCTAATTCTGATGTTCCCATTCTCTGTAACCATATTCGTTTCTGTTGTATACATATCACGAAGGAGGGGGTTAAACCATCTGCTAAGGATCTACCTCTCCCGTTATTATATTGTTCTGCCTATACCCGAACTTACTTGATCACGTATATATGTCCACTGCTCCTTTCTTCAATCGGATATATACGTAATATATTATGGCGAAGGCTAAGTTACACGTCAAGGATCTGTCTCTTTGCGATTAACTCGACACGGTACATTTCATTACGTATTACCACATGTCATTTTACCATATGTGATTTTCCTTTGACTAAAATGTTGCTGGGGGCCCCCACCATTGCATTATCTGGGTCCTTACCTGCTCTTTTCATAGCTTAGTTCACTTTATTGGTTCGCTCCTCTGTACATTTTTTTTTAAACTGACACTCTAAGCTTCATTCGTGGTAGTCTTGACATAAACCCTACTTGTTGAAACAAAATCTATATATTTTGTCCTTTGTAAGTGTTTTGTTCTATCATTGTCTATTCATGGTTCCTCTGTCTTGAAAAGACAAAAAGAACTGACATGCAAAGATGGGGCGTAATCTAACAAACCAATTTATCTTTCATTTTCTTCGTTATGTTAATTCATCCTGTTTTATATGTGCGTGTCAAGATATATATACATACATACATGCATAATGTATTATCCTTTCCATTTTCATCGCTGTCAGGGGGCTCCCTCATGAATTATTAAAATAGTCACGTTTACCTTGAGCTTACTACAGACACCTTCGTTTCTTTCTTGTCTTCTCTCTCTCTCTCTCTCTCTCTGTGTGTGTAAAATTACCAAAGAAATCAAAAGAAAAACATACATATTGGTTTTTTGCTTGCTCTTTGTCATGTGTATCCTTTAACAGTTTAAAAAAAATGTTTGACCGACTGGTGGGAATAGCTTTGTGTAGTAAGGAATACATCGGTTCGATACCCACGCGTGTCACGGAAAATCAGTATTTTCACAGAATATAAGCAAATACAACTTAAATTTCTCGTATATACATATTACATTATATGATTTGATTTACAGTGAATGTTCCTTGTGTAATTTAATGTAATGGTATGGTATTTAACAATAAATACGGTAATATATTACTCTCATTAGTGTACAAAGCTGTTCACTGACATATCTTGCACCAAGGAATTCACACAACTGTATAGTAATTTTAATAACTGGATTTTAACTGCTTATCCGCTATTAGTGCTGTGTTACTGATTGAACACAGGCAATAGGGTTGGAGGAACAGTAATTACAAGTATTTAATTAAAACTTGCAGTAAGATATAGTGCTTTCTGGGGACTATTCATTACATATAGGATGTAATTGTCATTTTTTATAGCAAAAAATATGTGGTTAGTTTAAAAACACTAAATAATTGTCTATTATGCCCCTATCATATAGCAAAACAAGGGATGTGTACTGTATATAGCTTACATTCAAAAGGTTAATCATCCATATGAAAGAGTATCCTGAGAAGGTAGGCAATTTGCAATGTTTCTATAAGTTAGGGGGCTCCTAGACTACTGCTTTCGATATATGGTAGAACTTAAATATTAAGTTAAAACTATCCGAAAACTAGGGATAATTTTTATGTACATTTTAATGGCATACGTCTTGTTTCAATATTTATGTGAAAATTGCCGACTACTAGTGTATGTCCGACGACCGGTGCCCATACCCTATTTTCAATTTTATAATTTTCTTTGGAAATTTATGCAGGTAAACCGTTGGTTGTATAAATTACAGCATTAGTATTTTGTGTGTGTAATATTCATGTCACTTGCGTTGTATCCCTAATGCTGTATAATATTTTCAAATGTATCTCTAATGTTTTTTTTAAAATAAGTTATGTGACTTTAAGTATCAACATTATATTGTTTTATTTAACAAATAAAAACAGGGATGGCATCTTCAACATAGGCCCTGGCCGACAGCTTCCCGAATCCTTTCCCCTCCCCTATCCCGGCCTGAGCCTTAGACGCCTAAAAGCCATAAATAAAATTAGAAATTTAACAAACAAAAAATTTTTGAGAACAAAATATTTATCAAGAATGCTTTATATAAGTGATTTTTATATTAGATTATACCTTATATTGATCAATTTAATTAAGAATTGTTTGTATCTTACGTGTTGAACTTAAATAAGATGAAGTCTGATGCGAATTCTCAATTGTTTTTCTTCATAGAAAGATCGTGCGTGGCACATACAAATGATATAATACCAAACAGCGCACGGCTCGCTGTTTCATTCCTGCCAAACAAACAGAGAAACAGTTGAATGTTCAACTTGTGCCACGCTGGGAACTAAAACCCATGTAAGCGGTGGTGCCAGTTCTGCCTCTAGTGGAGTTTTATAACTCTATGAGTAGCACACAGTTACTCTTGTGTTTGAGTAACCCATTACAAATCTAACGAGCAAACAAAAAGATTTCACTGAAGAAAACTTATACTTGTTTAAATGAGTAATTTATACAATATACTATCTTGTTCTATCTTTCTGCTATGTAGGCTACTCGATTAGAATATTGAAACATGACAATTAAAACAGATCTTACAATATAGTATTTCCAGTGTGTAAATTAACGGGAGGATGACGGAGAAATTCTCCCTGTGAACTCTGTATGTGAACCTTCAATAAGAAAAGGCATTTTTTCCCCCTAGATGTTTCACACTTAAAATTTTACGATAAGATTTTCTGTAGATACAATATGACGTCTGTTCAGTCAGTGGTGTAAAAGATGATTGGAATAAATTATTTCAAGCCTTCAGTAAAGTACGGATATAAAGTGTCCAAGATAATTCACTCTCAACGTTTCCGGGTAACTTTTCTGTGTAGATCACATACATATACAATTTGATTGAAATCCGTCTAGTGATTTAAGAGTTGAAAGACGCAACAGACACAACCTCCATATAAAACGTTCTTTCAAACGTATCGATTCGATTCAGTAAAAAACGTATAAGAATAATAATAACCGCTACTTCTCACATTTTGGTTAAGTTACTGTACTAGTTTCTCTGAGATCTCAGAGTCACTAGTGTGAATAAAAATTTACTAGGCAATATCTTATAATATCTTCAAATTGATGGTAGAAACAGAAAAATCGCAGTCCAGACAACATCGGAAAGATTAAAGTAATCAAAGAAAACAGAATTAACGGTCTTTAGGGAAAAAAATATGGTCTTTCAAATTGTTAAATAACGCAAATTTCGCCACTTTATTTTCGTTATTTTCGTCGCGCGATTTAAAATGATCACAAGAGCCATTCCGATCCTAAACGAATCAATCATTTTATGCATTATTGTCCAACTTTCGGCCAGTGACATTCTGAAAGCCATGCAGTCGCACCTACACAATGTCATCGCCAAAAATGTTTGCCAACATCATATTTCAAAACGTAAGACTTTTCTGCCTTCCACTTTGTTGATCTTTTGTGCAGTTTCGTGGAGGTTTCTGTGGAACAGAAATATTTTTCTGTCTCTCATTTTGCCGAAAAGATTAATATTTTGATACTGGAAGCTTTATTGATGAGATTAAGAAAAAAGAAAATAATTTGGGATTCATTATCAGAAGGGTACAAAAACAAAACTTTTAAGAGTATACCATCGATTGAAATGTGTAATGCAAAAGGAATCCCTAAAACAGGCATTATTTAGTAAGACATTTAAATATCTAAGATGTTTTCCCTATCTACCCACAATTATTTAAAGTAGGGACGGCGATATTCGATTTGTTTCCTTTTTTCTTTATATTTCAGTTTCAAATGTGAATATTTCCTGATTTTAAAAACTAGAATAGTTTGAAAAGATTAGGAATATATTGTAAAAATTTGTAGATTCCAGATTTTTAAATGCAGGAATAAAAAATCTGGATTTGTTTGCCTTCTCTTATCTAAAACTAATCTTTCTTTTTATATTGTAGACTAGAAACATTACAAACATTTTTCCTAAGAAAATCGGAGATCTTTAGTCTTGAACTAAATTTTAAATAGCTTGAATTTTACTGCACAGGAATCGGATGCTACTGACAAAAGAAGAAAAAGTTTCTTCGTCTTTGTCCGTAAAATGAGGAAGAAGATCATTTCAACCTTTCATGAACAAAAACCACCTTTCAGTCTGCACAAGGAACAGTTGGCAGAATTGATATCTACAAAACTGACGGCAGAAAAATCACATGTTTGCAAATTTTGCAACTTGACCCATTTGTTTACGTCGATTTATGAAATGAATATTTTTGCCATTGTAAATTGCGTAACGAAAAACACATGCATAAAGTGGTCATATGCTTGAGTTGTTTAGTCCGACGAAAAGCTTGTTAACTTAATGGGAAATTTCGCGTTATATGCTTAAATTAATTGAATTCTTCAAATTGGCAATGCTCGCGTTGTTTTGCGATTTGTAAAAGCATAAATTGGGCTCAAAAGAGTAATTATCTATGTGTTAATGTTATTTTCTTACAGATTTTCACGTTTCCCTTACTTCAGACAAGTCCTAGGGGCAACATGAGAAATTGGCTCACTAAAAATAAATTCTTGTTTCCAAATGTTTAAAAATCTCTTAGTGTTTAAAATAATTTTCTTAATATGACACACAGGCATATTTAGTGCTTTCTTTTTCAGCTTATCCCCTTGAGAACCATGTTCTAACTTTTCTTAACATGCTCTTTGATACGTTGCACTTTGATTACTCTGAGTTGAATCGTAGCTTTGTTGCTGGATTCTGCATTGACTGCGATGTGAAAGAAAGATATTTCCCAGATAACATTTTCCTCCTTAATATATCTTGCACCTTCATTTTTGAAATCGCTATCTAACGTTGCATGAAGTGCTACAAAATTACAGAACCAGTTACTCTCAATTATCAAGTGGCCAATGTTTCGTAAGTATTGGCATCCTACAATCTTCGACCAACGCATTTCGGATCCTCCAATACAAATTCTGTATGTGCTTCAGGACTGCCCTACGAGTCAAGAAAGTTGAAAGGTAGGGCATCTTTTGCTTATACTTGAAGTCAGTACACTTCCCATTTGGTAGAGTACGTATATATTTAATTTCTTCTTCTCTTCTTTTCTCTTCTCCTCCTGCAACCAGACCCCCCACTCTACAGACCCACCCACCCCAAATCAGGTCATACAATTGCATGACCTGCCCATATGGCGTGGGCGCCTCTGCTTGTTAGGTAGGAAAGCTGACATAGTTCGTTAAAATATTCGGATGGAACTTTCAGTCGAGACGAGGATACGCAAAACCCATCGACCACGGAGTGTAGCTGCCAAACACACTCCTGGTATATCGTTAGTGAGCATAATGGGCAAAAATTGAAGTAGTGAAAGTAAACATTATATTCAACTGAATATTTTAAACGTTAATGAGAAAATGCTGAAAAAACGGATACAAGAGGAGAAATGATTTCCAGTACCTGGCCACCCAACGGCACAATGTCGAAAAAGTGATAGCTAACCCATGCCCGCCGCCGCTAGTTTAGCTTTGCATCATAGAAAACATACCTTGTACTAAATTGTAATTCTTACAGCGAATTACTAAAAGTTCAACAAAATTTTCAAATCAAGAAATTTAACGAAAATTTATCACGCGTAAAGATTGAAATTTTGATGTTTCACAGCTAAGAACGAAGTCAATAAAGATGTCTTCCACAGCAATACCTCATAGAAGCAGTTCATAGACAGGAAGGTAAATCACAACAATTTAGAAATGTAATTTTTTGAGATAAACTTGTTTCGGGTGACATGTAAGAGTTAGTTCATTAATACCGTAAACCATACTCTTCTTAACCTGTAGGTCACTGATATAATTATTTAACTTTTACTATTGAAATTAACATTTTATTTTCGTCAATCAGTAGGGCTGCTTCCATAGAATATCTTCTTTCTATTTGTCTGCTAAAGGTAACCTCCAACTACAAGTACCAAAACCAAACATCCGCCGGAAGTCAATTCCGGACTTGCCAGGTCCTCCTGAAAGCCAGGAATACTTCAAATTTTCTCATTCACGAAAAAGAACTAAAAGGCAAAGTAAACGAAAGATCTGAACAAAAATTTTAGAACTTAATATTTATTTATGTAAAACTTTATAATTATTAAAGTACAGGGCTCTATCCTGGCGGGAAAATTTTACCAATAATAACTCAGCACATATCATCCTATCTAGTCCAATAAAAAGAGATGACACTGATCAATCAATGAGATGATTCGTAACATCCAAGAGAACTTTCGAAATCACCACCTTTTCTTTCAAAAGCACCTTCTCCTTCGTCGCCGCCATATTGAAGGTCGTTCGAAACCTAAAGGAAGAGTCGCGAAGGTCCTTTTATAGCACCTTTCATGAAGGTACCATTGAAGGTGCCTTTCCGGAAGTTCGGCCATTTAGTTTACCCAGAAGACCCAGCGAGAGATGGCAGAAGGTATGTTACCGCCAGTTTCACCAAAAGACCCCAAGATAAAAATGTTACCATCCGAAGTACATTTAACATAGTAAATATTGGACAGTACTTTAATGAAAGAAATTAAATTTTATACTTATTTTGTTTGTCTAGAGGCTGAAATTGTGAAATAAATCCAACTAGTTTTTTTTTATAACATTTGCATTTCACCGTACTAAATTTAATTTAATTTAATTTTAACGCAACTTAAAGATTTCACACCTCTAAATCAGAAGTGATGAAACATTTCTATCCAGGGATTCAGTGAGTATTTTTGGTTTGGGGAAATAAAGCAAAAATTGGAGAGAAGCAAGTTGAATTGTTCCAGATTTTATAAAGAGTTTTAATCTACATTATGCCACACACTTCCAGTAAAAATTAAGTTAGGGCTGTGTACTTGACAACTGGGGGGTTTCATCACAATTGGGGAGAAATTCCATGTTTCTATCATTCACTGTAGCATATTTATTCTATTATCACTTCATGTTCACCTGGTAATGACTAGGAACCTTGATTATAGCATTTGCATCATTGCATTGCAGATTTTTTTATTATTATCTTAAATTTAGGTTGAAGGAAATACTCAGATTGTTCACCCTCATATACTTTATCTAGTCCCTACGCATAATGAGCACCTGATATGTAGGTGTACAGAAAACGTAAAGCTAGAATGCAGTTATCTACATCCCACAAACTCTTGAGTATTTTACTATACTACGCATTTGAATATTATAACAATCAATAGCACAATGTAGAGTACAGTAAGCATACAATGTTTTGATAAGATAAGATAAAATGAATTGTATGGGCGGTAATAGCACTATGGCTTAAGCCCTTTCCGATACGAGGAAGCCCCTTATCTTTGTCACGTCTAAACACAATGTTTCGTGTCATGGAAGGGTTTAATAAAATTGAAAGGACGAGAGAGAAACCAGGGACTATTTAGCAACTTACGCATTAGGGCAAGCATATGCAGTGTCTTTTAAACGCCATGTACATTACGCCTACAGGAAAATATCTAACCTGATTTTAACTATCTCCCTTCGCTCTCTCGAGATACTGTCAGTGTTTTCTTGTGGACGTTCATTCATAACATAAAGCAGTGTTCGATTTGCCGAGGGGGTGTTGGGGATCTTCCCTGGTGCGTGAGTATTTTATCACGGGTTGTTGATTCCGAATATCATCATAACCATCATAAAATCTTTGTATTTCTACCTATTCAGGCAATATTTTGAAACTTACCAGCAACCACTATCTTTAGGATCACTCCTTCGAAATTTATAGAAAATCGTACATTGACACGGAATGTCGCGATAAGTATTCCTCCGCTTGCTACCATGTTTATTGGGTGTTGATCAACTCGATTGCGTATTTAACGAAATAATGACATAGCTTTTCGTAATACTTTATGGATTGCTGGTTGTCACTAGATATTTATAGAATTGTGTACGACAATTGTTGGTAAAGTAATAAGTCGTGTAAAGCGTGCATATTCTTCAATACCTAGCGGAAGATGCGGGCCATAAAGTAAAGTTTATCCAAAGAAGCTCTTATTTTTCTGTGGTATTAATGCTAGCGTGATATTACAAGCTTCGCAAGATAAATGCAAAATAGATATGTACGTTTGTACACAGTTTATAACGCACAACGCACCATTGTTATTTGATTTTCTTTCTCGGTAATACAAAAATGTTGAAAGGTCATTTGTGCCTTTGTGCATAGTACACACGAAGTATGAAGCCACTTTAGCATTACACATCAGTTTATTTTAAACGCAACACACAAGGATGCATTGCTTTTTACACGTGAAGGAATGTTGCAGGTAGTAATGTTGCAGCCAAATCCCCAACTTTACAAAAGATTAGATATTTTACGTTAAATAGAGTAAATCGTGAAAACCTAAATACATACTCACGAATTTGTTTTTCATATTCGTTCAAAAACTTCTGGCGGACATAGCACGCAACCTTCCAACCAAATGTATTTTTGGAATCATACTAATTGTTGTGCATCCTGTAATTCTTACTATGGGGGAAAAAATGTGATATTTTTGCGATTTTTTCTACATATTTACAGTACCAATCGACGTATGAACATAATAACGGAAGTTAAGATATCTTCTCACATTTATCAACAGACGTCAAAGGACGTACGCGCCTGTCAATGGACGTACGAAACCATTTCCTTCGGAGCAAGAAACAAAGTTACCTTCAATATTTCCTACCCGAATGGAGTAGGAGTTAGGAGACAGGAATTGATTCCCGATGGCCCCCAAGAGTACATCGAAAATAATTTGAGAAGAAAGAATTCCTGTGCCAGTGTAGCGGAACAAAGAACAACGACAAAACACATACGTTGCACAATCCTAAATACTTCCTTTCCTTCCTTTTGCTGTGAAACCCAAGGAGTCAAGGAACGGAACCTTGGAATGAGTATAGAAAAGGAAGCATTTTGGACGTTGTACATTTAACGAATATAGCGACATCTGTCAATAGCATTAGAAGTGTAAACAAGTGTGCAGCGCGTGGCGGGATAGGAGTGGTGATTGTGATATCGAAGGCAAACAACCCCAATTGAAAAAGCACGAATAATAAAAAAAAAGAAAAAAAAACTGCGCAGTTGTACTAGTTTTGCAAGATGCTTTGATTGCGTGAGCTTTCCCCTCTCCTTCGGTCGAGGGGTATTGCACGGCGCGTATTTTTAAGACAATGATTTACAGGGGGGCAAGGGGGAGAAAATAATACTATTACTAACATGGCACAAAATGTGGGGATCATGTCAGTCAAAAAAAGAAGGCAGTATGAGTATGTGTCTTTGCCCCCCCCCCCCCAAAAAAAAATCGTAACATGGGCGCTCTTGGTCATATTCCTTATTCATTACGTGTACCGACCAGTAAGCAGGTCTTTCATTACAATTGCAATTCTTCACGTTCTTCTCTTTGAAAGACTTTCCAAGGAACAGCTACACATAAATGTTTCAGTGCTTTTTGCAAGTTGTATTATTACATAAATCAGCGAAAAGTTTTCAAAGCATTCCAAATGCAGTGCAAAAGAAATGATACTAAAGAAATTATCAACAACGTGATGCGTGCAACAAATTGTTGGAATTTTTACAAGTAACTGGCTATTATTTGAAATTAATTTTGTGACATTTTCTATTCCTCAATAGTACAATAAATAGTGTGTTCATTAAACAATATGAACAAGTCCTGAATATCCATATATATCCTGTTTTGATGACGGAATACAGATGCACCTGTCATTATTAATGCACATAAGATGGATACTGCTCACCGTTGTCCCGTGGCTAGGCTCGTGAAATTCTGTAAAACTCGAAGCGGACGTAGTTCAGTTGGTACAGCGCAGATTCCACCAGTAATTTTTTTGCTCGGGTGTAAAGTCAGGGAAGGGGCATGCACTGTTTCTATCGATTTTTGACTGTATAAATTTTAAAGTTTACAGTTTTCTAGAAAATTTGCGGGTGACATCCCACAGGGGGTCTGGCAGAATCACTGGTAGAGCGTTAGATTCTCATTCAGGAGGCCCTATATTCGATACCGCGACCGACAGGTTTCTCCACGGATTTTCTTCAGTCATATCAGGCAAATGCCGGATGATGGCTTCAACTTAGGCTCTGGTTGACTCCCTTCTTGACCATCCCGGCTGAGGTTTTCCAGAGTTTTTCCTCAGTCACGTCAAGGAATTGCCTGGATGGTACCTTCAGCTTAGGCCTTGGCCCTACACGCACCCTTTCTCCTCCTTTGAGCCACGATGAGCCTTAGATGCCTGAAAGTAATAATCGAAGTTCAAGTTCGAACCTCACGGGCGACCATCCTGACAGATTTTCCAGGGGTTTCCTCTTTACTAAGCGAATACCGGAATGGCACGTAAGTAAGATCCTGACCGCTACCTTTCCCATTCTTTCCTTTACCATATGCCGGTCTGATTGAAAGTTGTTTAAAGTTATACTTCAATTCAATTCAACAAGAGGCAATCCAACGTGATATTAAAAAAAAGAAAAGAAACAGCAATACAACAGATCATTTATTGTAGTATTTTCCTATCTTAAGGCCGCTTTAGACGACAACATTTATGTTACGATGAATCTTACGATTAGCAGTAGTGCCAGAATGTGAAAGCAAGAATGCTACAATAGGGCAAGATGCTATGGTATATATCCATAACTTTTTTTTCTTTTGTACCCTGGGAACCAAACTGCTTTCGCTAAGATTTATCGTATGAGAAATTTTAACGTCTAAAGCGGCCTTTATACACAAGAGTAGAAGAGAATGAAGCGCACCACATACAGCGTCTACTAAGAATAGGTCTTTAAGAGGGCTCCTCGCTCCAACCCCCATTTTAAAACATTTTTCAAAATATTTAAAAAAACTAAGAGCACTATCAAAAATGTAAGAACATAGCGCACTAGAGCTTACAAATTACTATCAAATACAATGAACAGCGATCTCGAGGTCTTGTCCACTGATCAGTGATACGTTTTTAAAGATTATGACGTAATTATTTAATTAAAGTCCCAGTACTAATGGAGAAGATCTGGAGATCACTGTCCATTGTATTTCATAGTAATTTGTAAGTTCTAGTACGCTATGTTCTTACATTTTTGATAGTGCTCTTAGTTTTTGAAATATTTTGAAAAATGTTACAAATGTGGGGGTGAAGCGAGGAGCCCTCTTAACAAAATTTCTTTTGATTTTGAAACTACCATCCCCAACAACGCAAGATGACGCTTACCTAAATAAATGCTTTCTTCCTCTGTAAATTTTCTTGTTAATAAAAAAATGTTTCTGCAAATAACAACAGAATCTTATTTTGAACAGAATCTTTAAAATACCAGGAAAGAATAAACAAACAATGAAAGGAACGACTAAGTAACTCCATTGATATAATGGAAGGAACAACGGAATGCAAGATGTTAATCCCGCGGGACTACCCTCCCCACACCATCGGTTTCAACGCGAGGTCACTTTCTCCCCGCGCAATGCTTTCTTGATTCGTGAATTCATAGGTGGCGCTAGTTTCTACATGAAACAATTGAACGCTAAAGGGTAGGAAGGATGCACTGCATGTATCCTTGGCCGAAGGAGACAAAAAAGGCCACAAGGGAAGAAAAAGACGTTATATGACCAGTCCTTAAGATGGCCGACCTTCCGGTAAGAAAGGAAATAGGAGATGAAGGGTGTATTTATAATGCAGCTATGGGGATTAAAATAGTAAATACGGCGGAAGTCGAAGATCGTCTCGCGCTAGGAATTTGAGAGAGGAAAATGTAAATATAAATGACTGCACCTAACCTTACCTAACCTCCACTTTCCCATGGTCACTAATTTAAGATAATGTACGAAAAATGCAAAGAAGCAATTATTGATAATAAATACGAACATATGAAAACATATTTCAAAAGAAAAAAAGGAAAAAGTTATATTGTTACTCTGACTGAGTATCACCATTGTATATTATTTTTTGATTATATATATATTTTACTTTTTTTTTTTTTGGTTAATAGCTAATCAAGAGGCCCGCAGAACGGAGTAGCTATTTCTATTTAAAACTTAGTATTAATTGCATAACACAACCCTAGAGAGAAAATTAGATTAATAACACACAAATACACTTTCTACTAATACTATGATACTTACACACATACATTTAACCTTTGGCTCCGACCCTTTCTCTTATACAATTTGCAAATACTTCCTTAGTAACGGTTGGAGGGAATATGAATAAAATTTCGGCTTCAGCCGTTCTCACGCCGATATGACTTGTTAAATGTTAAAAGGAATAGAATAAGTTAGATAAACGTATGTTTATAATACAAACTCCAATTCTTTATATGCAAATGGGATTTAATTTCATAACTCACTTTTCTTTTGTAAAGTGTATCGAGTCACAAAAGATAAACGTACATAAATTCTTACAGAAGTTAATAGTAACATTACACATGCCTTTCTGGTTTAAGGTCTGGACAAACACCATATTATACAAATAAACCCGTTGCTCATGTTGTTACTCTTGATTCAAACTAGCTTTCTCAATAAACTTTATAGTAGTATATTTCAGCTATTGAAATTTGAATCTAGATTAAAATAGAGGAATAAAGAAAACGACAAGGGGTATATCTGGCCAGTAAGAGATGCTTGAAGCGTGAAACTCAAGTGAAGGAAATAAGAAGAAGAGATAAACTCAACAAGATAAATAAGCAGACTAATCTTGTTTCAAAATTAGATTATTAACATAATACGCTATCCCGTCACTTGAGAGAGGGATATTTTAAGCATTGGGTATCTTCGAACTACCTTTTTGACTTAATATTAAGTTTAATATAATAGCTTAACATTACTGATTTCAGTATTACTTCAATGCAATATTGTCCTCCTAAAGGCACAATAACGAATTACCAGATATTTTTTTATACTCTTTGCACTGCTAGAATTTAGTTTACAATAATTTTTAAATATTTTTTTTGCTTCAATATAATATGCTTTGGGGCATTCTTAAGGGTGCAAGAACAGTATTACTTATAGAGTTTTGTTGTTAAGTAGGACAGAGTTATTAACTGCTGTAACTCCTTCTTGGAGCATAGTAGGTTTTTTTTTTTACACAACTTACTAGTCAATACCTCGTAGTACTATTTAGCTATTTTGACAGGTTATAATTCATAGCAAAATTACTATCATATTAAAATACACTGATTAGGGTTGAGAAGTTAGTATAAGTTTACCCTAATTAAGAATAATGAACAATTCTTTTTTTTCTAGGCGCAGGCCAGCTTAACAGTGTTACCTTTTGGCGTGTTTATAGTTACATGTACCTCGGGATGTTAATTTTTTTTAATGGTAATTATTTTACACTCCGTTGTAACAAAAGTTTAAAGTTATAGTAGACAATAAAGAGTATTTAGGTGATTTGGCAGGTAACAGTTTAAGGAAGAGATGGTAGCTCGACTAAGTTGGGCAAAAATCTGAGTAACTTTTTTATACAATAGTTACGGGACGGAATATTACTAATATATATATATTTTACTACGGCACTTATTTGAGCTCGTACAACGTTTAACAGGAGGTAGCTAGCATTAAATAATAGGATTAATTTTACAGCGGCTTTTAAATTTGAATTCAATACAAATACACCCGGCTATCACAAAGTACACTTTTTCCTTTACATTTGGTTGCAGTTATAATGAGCTACTTTTTTTTACTTTTATTGTATTTTTTGGGCTATATAATGCAGGAATACTTGACACAGGCTAAGCTTTTATAACACTAAATTTATGAACCTAGCAATTTACGTAAGGATTGTGCGTATTAAATACAAAGTTACATTTATTAGGTGCATTAATTTGAGAGAAAGCACTTTTAACGTTCCTTTAATAAGCCACTCTTTTAATACTAAACCATAAAAGCACTGATTTGCTGATACTTGCTGTACAAGGCCTGGCTACCTTTCACGGAATGATAGCCCTTTTGACAATTTCCCTAAACTTACTTGGCCTTGTTTACTGCCGCAACTGAATGATTATGCATTACGTAGTAAAGCGTGGTAGTATCGTTAAACACATACAGCCCACTATAATAATTTCACTGGTTAAGCATGTAAAGCATATTCACTTATTTGTTGTTTCCGAAATATGTTTTGAATTGCATTTTTTTTTTTAGATTGGTGATTTTAAAGTTGCCTAGAGCCTTCTTTTTTTGGGACTTTATTAATAATATTAATAAAATTGTTACCTTAGTTATTTAAATAAGCTGGTTCCATGGGCCGGACTGGTAGGAGAAATGGGGAAAAGATTTAGTTAGCTATGCATAATACTTTTGTAATTTGACTGGAAGGGACTTGTAGTCATCATCTTGTAAGCGTAAAGTGGTTACTTAACAAGATTGCTATCAGTTTTCGTAAGTTGTAGTTCAACTACGCAGCACTGGGTTGATAACACTTTATTTTTTTTGTTTACCCTTTTGTTTTGATTTTTTTAGAGCGCCCCACCAGGTGGCGTTAGTTTATATTTTGGCGGCATAGTGCCAAACAGTTATTTCATTGCAAATTCAAATTTAGCACAACTAAACATAATTTCAATAATTAATTTTAGTAGGCCTCTAGTTATTATACCTTTTTTGAGGCTTTATAATTGTAATAATAATAATATATTAAAAAAAATTATTTAAGGTTACCAGGGTAGCCAACTACCCAGCCCTTTTTACACAGACTCAAAACTTCCTTTTGCCATTCTGGAACCTTACAAAGTGTTGACCCAAGAAGGGTTTGAACCCGGGACCTTTCTCTCAAGAAGCGAATGTCTTAACCATTCGACCACGAAACCAAGTTGGGAAAATGTCCGTTTCGTCGTTGTATTTACGGTGGGTAGCGTCAGAGTCTATCAGTATGACGTAGGTGACGACGACTTCCGTCGTGTTTACTATCTTAATCCTCACCAGGAACGAACCGGGAATAATTACTTCCCGGAGATTGTTAAAAAAAAGTGTTATTAACCAGCTGGCAGACGATTTTTAGTGTTTATTTAATTCATAGGATGTAAAATTATTACATTTAGGTAAAAATCAGGTAAATATTTTCTAGAACAATCATTTTGTTTCTTTAAACTTAATTTTTTTAAGTATTAGTTTCCATACGTACGCTTGACCCCATAAAAATGCAAATTTTGGTGCAAACCCGGTAACACGTGCGAAAGAATTTGTGGGGGAAGACACTTTGTACGAACTCAAAACGTGATTAAAGATGTTAACTTATTTGTTGCTTTCCAATAACTGACTAATGAAAGGGATTTCTTAGCTTTTCTTTTGTGACAGTCATTTCCATATTGATTTAAGAGAGAATGATGCAATAATGCTTGTAAAAGAGTAAAGCTGAAACGAGTTCAGTATAAAATTATGCAATGCGTATTTCACTCACTTGATGTGAGTAGGTACCAGGTATAGTTTTAGTATGTGGAGCTGTTAAGAATTGTGAACTTAAAACAGTATGTTCTAAAAGTTGGCACTAGTTTTTTAAATTAACTCCTATTCGAATATGTAATTTTCATGTGTAAATCTGTAGAACATTCAGAAAACGAATAAATCAGGATCGTTCTCAACATATGTTTGGGTGGAGCAAATCCAGTTTAGAGTAACACGGCCAAATTAAGGTAAATTAACGGTTTGATGTTCCAAACGAGTTTACAATCGATTGCTCGGTCTAGACCCTCGTCGTGTTAGAGTCTGGACATAAGAGCAGTTTCAAGTCTTGCAAACCTTTTTTCATTTTTTCCAGGTTAGGTTAGTTCTCGTTAAGAACGGCAAGCCAAACGTAAGGGTTAACTATAATAGTGACGCACCAATTTTTAGAAATTTACAGGAGAAATTGAGATAATTGTGTGATGTTTGAGAGTATTAGGGAGGTAAATATTGATGTTGGTAACATTTGAAGTGAATAATGATATAGTTTTAGTGTGTTTTGAAGATGTTTTAGGACGCACTGCATGTTGTGGCGGAAGGAACTATTTTGCGTAGAGTTACAGTTGTTATGTGGAAGGCGGTAAGGCAGTGTTGAAATGGCGTGTCTTTGTGATGATTATGACATTTCTTGCGTTATTGTAATTAAATCGTATGGAAATGACGAGGGAAAATGCATTTTGAAGGTTATTTAGTAGAGTATTTATGTAAGAAAAAGAAAAGGCCCCGAAACAATTGTACACGACTTTCTAACGGAAATTGGGAGAGTTAACACGCCTGTGTGCTGAAGGTAAGTGTGAACATGTGTCAAAATATATTTTATAAAGATACATGACCGCACCTAAGTTTACCTAACCTCCACGTTCATATGTTCAGTAATTAAAGATAATTTACGAAAAAGGAAAATAAGGAATGTGTGTTTTAAGTGATTTTGGTTTTGTGTTAGTGGTGCGTCACTACTATAGTAATGCCAAACGTAATATATATGTATCTATTTATTTGATCCCGGGCTATCGAGGTGGTCGTGCTCGCTAGTGCGGTAGTTTGGCGACCCAAGAATCGCGGGTTCGAATCCCGCGTCGGGCATGGGTGTGATTTTAACTGTGCTGTCCGTAGTAGACAAATCAATAAGGTAAAGTTGAAAGGATTGACAGAATTAATTGAGTAAGGAAAGTAAAATTACAAAGTAAAAAAAAAAAAAAAACATTTACCAGACCAAAAAGCATTTACCTCCCAGGTTCGGTGTGTTTTTTTTTACCAAGGGCACTTTGAGGTTAGCTAAGTCTGGTTCGGAACTTCATCGTTGAATACATTTGGGCTAGACACTAAAAACACAGATAATTTACAATTTACACACTGCAGGTACCCAAGCCCGTGTTCATGGGAAGCGTGCGGTTTACGTTTGTGTTGTTTGTTTCACTTCATACACTATTGATAAATCAAATCAACTGTTTTTTTGCACAGCGACAGATAAAAGCAGCGAGAAAACCTGCTCTGCCCGCATTCACATGACTAACTGTAACTAAGCCAAATAGTTCCTTCCGCCACCACGTGAAGTGCGTCTTAAAACATCAACAAAACTAACTACAACAAGATTATTATTCATTTCCACTGTTACCCACATTGCACTTTCACTCGTATTTAATCATAAACCGAAGTAAATCAGGAGTGTAATCACACGACTTCTGCCTTTTCGATAGAGGTGCTCCTTTCTAATTAGTTTATGTCCCCTGTCCTTGTCCCTCTTTCATACTTGATTAAGTAAAATCTAACCTAACCTCAGCTTATGTAGCATCTCGAATTCGAAGCCAATATGTATGAGAAAAATACGAAATTAGATTTAACAATAAATAAATTAAAGTAAAAGGTAAAAGAGCCCAGAAGTGATTAAATGATTCCCTAGACGAGCTTGTAAACTTATTAGAACGGGATCTACAATATTTGCCTGGAGTGTATTCCTTCAGTGTAACCCAAGCGATTTTTAAACCCAGGACCACACATACAGAAAGCGAGAGGGGTTAACATTACATTTGGGATCCCCAAATTGCAAAGTTTGTAGGAGGTGTGTAATGTTTCCAACGTGTATGTATATGTGATTTATTTACAACGGAATGAGTTGGAGATATGTTACATATGGCTCAGTACCTATCAGAAGCGGGGTCACAAAGGTAAAGTTTATCCAGCAAGAGTGCTTGCCGGGTGCTCGGAAATTAGTATGATTCCTCTTTTTTTTTTTTTTAGTTTTACTAGGGCCACGGTTGCTTAATGGTAGAGCACTCAACTCTGGCACTTGGGGGGTCGTCGTTTCGATCCCAGCGTATGTCATGTGGGTTTTCTCGGGGTTCTCTCGTTTCCTCCAACTTTCTTCATTCTGCCAATCATCATCCATCCGGCCTGAGTCAAAGTCTAAGTCCTTAAAAATTAAATTCAAATTCAAAACCCACACATGTATAGAAGTAAATATAACTTCTGTGTAGAAAATTACAACTTATAATTGCTACAATTACTACTAAAATATCGATGTTTCCCTTAGCTAATAAGTTATCTTGAAATCGAAACAATCGCCTTCAGTGTTTTTTAGTCTCATTATGCTACCATTTGATTAGGTAGACTGTGACACAGAAATAGCAAGCATTCTATAGGAAAAATGTTAGATAAAAGTGTGACATTCTAATTCACATGATCATTTTTGTTGAGTGTTACCCTTTGTCTGACACAAAATGTTATCGTGTGATCTTAGCTTTACTTTAAATTCGCATTTGAGTTAATCAACACAAGGAATCATGGCCACAGACATAGGAATAGTAATGGTGTCACTTCATCGTGTGAATGATACGTATTTAGCTACAAAAGGCACGGACAGAATGTCGAGAAGAGCGAGGACGGGTTACTTAAAGTCAGATTAGATCTTTTTCATGGTATGCAATGCATTTGGCGTTAACATTCACTCCATGTCGTCACCTTGGAACCAGAAGGTACTATGTCCACTTTTTAGCAAAACTGAGTTAACACTGCAGCCAAAGACATTATTCTGAAGGACATCAACCCCCAAAATATTATCTCACAAGACGACTTCCAAGTGGCTAGAAATGTTTGTAGTGTAATGAATTTATACAGACTATAAATATGGAACTTACCACTTTAAAACTGTTTTTTTCTCAAGAGTAGTTGAAGTGGACATAGTACCTTCTGGTTCCAAGGTAACGATGTGATCGCTTACATTTCACACTACAGTGACTTCAAACCTTTGTTTTATTTATCGTTTCAGTACTTCCAAACATTATATTGCTCGTGTGATTTTACATATTTGGCTTGTACTAACTGCACTTTACCCTAGTTATATTTATGTCGGCTAGGTGGCAATAATGCGTATTATTTATTAGACCATAGACGATTATAGATAGCAAAATGCCATTCATTTTCCAATTTTTTAAATTGGATTGTATAAATGGGAGACACAGATACACATTTTACTATTTGAGTGTAGGTCCCACTATTTCATGTCTTTTTTTTGTATACTTTGATCTACACACATGTAGATGTGCAGACATATCTTTACTCGTAATTGTGATGGATTTGTTATAAATTATTATTACAACAACCTCGGCATCGGGTGGCTCATATCTGGACTCCTTTGTTAGCCTCTATTCTCAAATCAGTCACCCAGTACAAATTTGCTTACCTTATATGACACGAAACTTCAGCTAGGATTGTATTTGTGTCTTCGTTTGAGAAGTTTTCAACTCATTGTGAAGTTGTGTTTTTAAATCGAATTTAGTTATTTTCAATTAAATACAATTATTATTAACATATTCTTACTGACATAGATCCCCACTTGGCAGAGAGATTTCATGATCTATTTTTGTGTGCAGGTCACAGCTACCGTCTGTATAATTTGCAGTCTGGATTCAGGGTTGGAAAAAAAAAATCACAATTAAAAAGAAAATGTTGATTTTTTTTATTTAAATAACTTGTGGGACTGAAACAGTTTCTAAGTCAGTTTTCATATCCAAATACCTTAATCAGTAAAAACTAAAGTTCACAAATATCTTATGTACTCTACGCTTCGCTAGAAAAGATAGCCATGGAGGAAAATAGGCAGTTACAACAGCTTGTAATAATTTTGAAAAGGAAGATGTGTCGGTACATTTTAGAAAGAAAAGTTAACGTGTAGGATACTTCTAAGTTACTTTCGTCGATGCACGATGATAAATGAATGAAGTGGTTTCCGAGGGAACACACCGTAATTAATTTCGAAAAAAAGTAACAATTAGACATGTTTCTATGTATCAGCTTTCCTTCTAAAATGATTTGTAACTTCCTTTCTACCTAAGCAATTGCACATTTTTATAATCGCAATTGCCTCTTTTCTCCAGGTACATCTCTCAAACGAAGTAATCTAGGGTTTACTAAGCGATATATATATATAATAAATAAATCGCAGCCATATTCAATCCACTACTAGATGAGACCTCTCCCCGGAGGGAGGAGATTGGGCTACTGCTCCCACGCTGACCAGACGGGTTGGGAGAAGAGAGCCTAAGCTCTCACTGTAATCGCCACAATCTTTATTCATGGTAGCTCACCAATTGCATCACGATGCTGGGTGGGCACTGTTCCAGACCCACACGCCTTGGGAAAAAATCCTTGGCTGCTCCGGGAATCGAACCCGGGACAATATTCCAT
The DNA here is from genome assembly GCA_022664845.1 of Lepisma saccharinum. Lineage (NCBI taxonomy): Eukaryota > Metazoa > Arthropoda > Insecta > Zygentoma > Lepismatidae > Lepisma > Lepisma saccharinum. The sequence goes on from JAGDQP010000303.1 coordinate 104,626, forward strand.
AAAATCTGAGAGCAATAGAGTTTTACATTTTCATGGTTTTCTGTGTCTTCATTTTCAAATGTATTACCGTAATAAACAAACTTGTAGTGCAAATTGTCAGCTTATAGTGTGAATTAGTGTCCTACGTTCTTTTCTAAAAGTTCATATGTAATATGAAATGGTCCGATCAAATAATTAGTTAAAATTCTTGCATCACGTTGGTTTGGATTTATATCACTAGGAACTTATCATAACAAGGTCCAACAGTAGAATTTTAAGCTTACGTATACGATTCGAATCACAGAATGCTTAGAAATACTGCAATTCATTGCTATGCTAAATGAAATTAATTTTGATTTAAATTATGGATTATTTACTAAAACATCATCCGATTTAAATCAGTCAACCATGCCTGGTTTTAAGCGTAATCTTGAGTTATAATGAAATGCTATTTGTTGTTGTTGTTGTAATTATTCTTTTGTTTATTGCAGGACAAACACTAAAGTGTAGGTGTACAGCACAGTGAAGTAAAAATGGTACAGCCTGTGCCAGAAACTATTGATTTCCCTCGTGAAGAGGAAAGAATTCTTCAGCTTTGGAAGGAAATAGATGTCTTTCAAACTTGCCTTAAACAGTCTAAAGCAAGGCCAAGGTTTGTAATAAAAGGTCATTCCTTTCTTTTTTTTTAAAAAAAGGAAAAATTCAACGAGTCAATAGGAAAATTGCTTGATATCTGCATGAATTCTTCCTAAGTCGCTGTGCAGTACTGTAAAAAACTGAGTTCATGAGCAACATTCGCTTTGTCACGGTAATAAGGTTAATAATATTTCAACTTCAAAGTATCGCAATTTTACTGTTCCTCAAGTTTGTGTAGTTTAGGATTGTTGCATTGATGCTAGATATATATATATCTTCCATTATTATTTTTGGATTGAAGTTCGTTTTAGAGGAAGTACGATATAAGTTAAGTTGATTTTCTTTAGATCTCGCTGTAACTTAATAGACCGATAGTGTATGTAAGGGTAAGGGAAGAGAGGTCGGATTATCGAAATAATAATAATAAAAAAAATGTAACGTTAGTATAAGAATTCACTGTATTCTCGAGTTCTACATTTGATGTTAAGCGAGAGCCAGAAATTCGTAACTGACGCTTTGCATGTTAGTTTTGCATTATATCTGCCTAGACTCTATTCCAGATTAAGGTAAGCATGCCTTATACATTTTTATTCGATTCGTTTATTTTTTGTTAGGTTATGAAATGATCTTTAAGATTAGCTAGGTTAGTTTGACCATACTTACCCAGGGTTCCCACTCACCTGGAAAACCTGGAATAGTCAGGGAATCCAGCTTAGCACTAAAAAGTCGTGGAAAAGTCAGTGAATTTCACTAAAATGTCTGAAAACCTGGAAAAGTCAGGGAATTTGATAGCTTATTGTTAGAAGTTCATTTAGCTACAGCAGGCATTTAATATTAGATCGTTTTTGAAATTACTTGGAGGCTAATGTGCCAACCATGAAGTAATTTAAGAAAAGAATACAGTGAAATATTTTGATGTATCTTTATTTTCGTGCAACTATGATCTTTATTTTCCCATGAAATTATAATATATATACAAAATGGGGTACCTGGAAAAGTCAGGGAATTTGATCTTGGCAAATGAGTGGGAACCCTGTTACCCTAAATTTGCTTCGTTCCGAATTCCGATGGTTTCTAGTCAGTAGGAACCAGAGGTCTTCAGACTTCGTAGTCTAGGTAAGATAAGAGAAAATGAATTTTATGGGCGGTAACAGCATTATGGCTTACGCCTGTTCCAATACGGGGAAGCTCCTTATCATTGTCACGTCGCGTGGTCTGGAGGCGAAGCACTTTTGCTAATTTACAGATCTCGAGGTTGACTATTATCTAAGGCCTAAATCAGTCACATGTCTGAGAAATGAGGTCGCCGGACAAACATTTTTCGGGAAAAGCTATAGGGAAGGTAACAGGGTGTCTACCACCCTGGAAAACCTCGAGAATTTGGAACACTCAGGGTATTTTATAAATCTGGAAAACTCAGGGAAATCTATAATTTATGAGGGAAAATCAGGAAAATTTGTGAGGTGGATCTGTCCACAGTTGATAAGAGCACTGCTCGGGCAAGGCAGAGGTCGTGGGTTCGATTCCCACTGCTGACCGGATTTTAAAAAATGTGTTTAAATCCTCTATTTTAAAGAAATTATCTTTTTTTTTTCACGTGTGAAATAACAATCATGTACAAGATGCTTGGACTGGGTGGTAGTGGGATTAGAAAAAATGTCATTATATTTTTTACATGTTTCACTATACTAAGAACTCAGGGAATTTGAAAAGAAAAAAAATTATGGAAAATCTTGAAAGGCTCAGGGAATTTCAAGTCCCAAAATTAGTAGACACCATGAGGTAACGATTTGAGCCCGACTGAGTAATTCTTCGAGCGTGTGATGACATAGGCTGTATAGGCTTGCATGACTCAGTAATGCAAATTCAATTAAACCAGGAAGTAAAGGTATTTATAATATTTTTTAACAATATCTTTGTGTGTTTGAGAGGTAGTTTTTACACAGGGTATAACAGTATAATTAAAATTTAGTCTACTCCAACATTCATACCGAGAAGTTAAGGAAAGGGATAATATGTAGTTAGCTTGTTTGTGTATTGCTTTATGTGTCTCTTCAATGTTTGAATGGTTAATTTTAAAATATTCAGTTGTATTTGGGACGATCTTCCATAGAGTTCTAATTTTAAGATTTGCTTGCTCTGGAGGGTAGGAAAAACTCTTTTATGTAATATCACGTTGGCAGAGCACCCAACCATACCTGATAGGATTTCCGTATCGCCGGCGAAGACTGGTAGTAATACAGGTCATCAAACTTAATTTCATTTTCCTTTTTTTTAAAGACTACCAGGGCTGGATGTACCTTGGTCGCAAGTGTCAGAGCTGTGGGTATGTAATACCATACATACATACAATCGAGTGAAGTGACAATTGTACTAAATGGTTGTAGAATCGTATTTCGATATCAAATCCATTTCATCAAACTGGTTTCGGATACAAGTTTGTTCGTGTAAAGTAAGATGGAAATTGGTCCAAGTTGTATGTACTAGTTTCCAGTCTCACTCAGCTCGTTTATTTTTTGTAGTTTACCGAAGTCAGTAGAAGTCATTTATTGGTATTTGAATACAAATGATCTTCCGTATATTCATTTTGGTCTCTTTGTTTTACATGTGCCCTTGTGTGCGTATACACGTACCCAGCTCAGTGATCTACTGAAGGTCGCTGACTTGAGATTAGAACTTGGAGAGCTGAGGTTCTAGCCTTACGCATGCCAACCATACTGACAGAGATACCTCAGATCTGTCAGGCGAATCCGAGGTGGCATCAAGAGCAGAGAGACTTTTCCGTCCTTTGCTCTGGAATATGTATTTGCCGAGAGGCGCCATCCCCGATACTTGAAGATCTTTGTATATCTTACAAAAATAGTTAATTAAATGATTAAAGTTTACTTGTTTGCTTGAGTCATTACTGTTGGTACCAACCCTCCATGGTCGAGTGGGCACGATCGCGGATTTCTGATTGGCTCTGAGGAGGCTCGCAGGTTGGAGTTCTGCTACCGGCCATATTGACGAGTTTTGTTTTAGGGTTTCTCAAGGTGAATGCTGGTATGACACACAGACAAATTCCCAGGCAGATAATTTCCTGTTCCTTGCTCCTTGAAAGAACTCGCGAGTGACATCATTCTTCAGTCGTGGAAAGCTTAGGCCATAGCTGCCTGTATGACTCATGAATGTAAATTAAATGAAATCTTGCTTTTGCTAAAAGTTATTCACGCTCTTTTCATCTGATTACTTGTATAAAATCGTTTCAGACAACAATTAGATCAGAATGCAATGAAGTTTTTCTTTCTTTTGTTCAACGCTTTAAATTCTTGTTTTGCAGGTACGCCTTTTATGATGGTCCACCTTTCGCGACAGGATTGCCGCATTATGGGCACATTTTGGCGGGAACTATCAAGGATATTGTAACGAGATATGCTCATCAGCGGGGATATTATGTTGAAAGAAGATTCGGATGGGATTGTCATGGCTTACCTGTAGTAAGTTAAAGTTACTGGTCATTGAGACGATGAATAAGGTGTATTTTAATATTTTAGTTTGCGTTTCTTACTTTTGTAGTTTTAAGATTAACTGTTAAATCTTAAACATGAAAAGCATGTGATGTAGCTAGAAGATTTGCTGTTTGACTTTGAAAATTACCCTTACTGCTAATTAAAGAAGTTATAGAACTAGAGACTTACTTTCTTATAAGCTAATGGGAAAATTGATGTATTAATTAAACTCTGATTACGTTGTCTTTTAAAACAAGTGATAAGGCTTGCTAATCTTTCCTTTGTGCATTTCTGAGCTAATATTAACGCTTATCTGAGTTTAATCTTCCATTTCGTAGCGCAATAAACTTATTTTTTGATCGTCTATTCTGTTTTCTAAGACAAAGTTAGAATGAAATCAAAGGAAAGAAATTTTAAATATTAGTCAGTCATTTGTTAAAGTTACTTCATTACTTGTAATAGGTCGCGGCTCTTCTTCTTAGAATAAGTGAAGTATTATTGAATAGATAGCTGTTAATGTTTGTGATTGCTCTGTTCTTCTCACTGTATCTGTCTTTAAATTGAAGGTGGATGACTGTCGAAATTCTAGACAGAATTCCTGAAAGGGAGCAGAAATGGTTGTTAGCCAACGTCCATAGTCCAGGTAGTAACGTAAATCGAGTAAATAACGAGCATAAGTTTGTTCTTTGTTAATCCTGTCTTGTGATTATCTTCATGGACTTCAGAGTGGCAGTGGTGAGCACGCAGATTCTTGCCTCCCTGCTGGGCCATCTTGACTGAGTTTTTCCAGTTTTTTTTGCCTAATTTCACCGGGCGAATATCTGGATAGTATCTCAATTAAGGCCTTGGCCGCTATCTCTCAGATGTGATGGGCTTAGGCTGGCCAAAAGTTGCCATTTCCATACCCATAAAGGAAAATTAAGCAGATAAGTGATTCCCACGTAAACTATAGGTTTCCCCCGCCGCTTAAACTTAACGCCATTTCCAGCTTATGGAAGGAGATGACAAATAACTATCGGCTCACCTTGCGTACGGTTCTTCGGATCATAGATCTTCTTCCGGGAAGAACACCAGTCATCACCCAGAAGTAAGGGATCGTACTGTACCATGTCGTCATTTGAGCCTGTCTTTCAGTTTACGGGAATTCAAACTGTTCCATGTTATTTCAAAGTTTTAAGTTAAATGTGGTTGGTTTCATTGCATTATTTTCGTCTGTCCTCCCTACATCATGTGAAAGAATTAACTACAATTCAAGGTATGCCAGAAGTAAGAGGGCAACTGTGTATGATCTATTGATTTACGTTTATTGAACTTTGTACACTTAGAAACAGAAATAGTGTGAGGGAACAGTATGGTTGATAATAGTATTTTCACATTTGGATTGTAGTACATAATTCGTAAGTGTTCAAAGAGCAACACAAGGGAAGAAGTCTGTATCAAGCATCTCAACATAATTGTCTCCTGATACTGTTCCGTAAAAAAAGAACTGTCCAACGAGTCGTGTTGCACCCACACACAAACTCAGGGAGTGTTTACTTCTTTCTCAATAATCTCATAAGGATTAGCATGTCCCAAGTAAACACTGTTACGTCTGTTAATACGACCATTTACTTTAAAGACTGCCTCATCGGCCCACAAGACTTTGTATGGAAAAGTCTCATCATCTTCGCATTTCCCAATAAATCATTCACAAAATTATCTCTTCTGTCCTGATCATCCTCAGAGATAGCGTGAAGAAGATACGGTTTCAACTTAAGTTCAGACAACAACTCAGATGCTACAACGTCCTTATTTCAAAGTGCCCTTTTACTTCTGGGGCTTAAGCTATGTGGAAATAGTATTAACTTGGCATATTTAGCAGAATTAGTTTCATTTTGGGGCAATAAATATTCAAATTTCATTGTTGTTATTTCTTAAAATGCTTTCACTCAAATTATAGGCCACAACGTAGCGGCGTACTAGAGATTAGATGGCGTTGACAGATATTCAGGTAGCGAAAAAGGCTAGCAGATGTCGTCTTGAGTGTACAACGAACACTTTTACTGCTTGTTCTTTGTAGAAAGCTTCGCCGTAAATATTACAGAGGACTTAGACGTGTGCGACTAGGGCAAAAGTTGCCTTTTAATCTCAATGTCGACTTCAGGACATCATTATATTCAAGAACGCAATATTTCGCTCGATTCTACTCAGCTTCTTCATATATCAAGTGTAAAGATTTTAGTTAAAATTTACATAACATTGAAATGATAGTAGGTAGGAGTCATTGGAAGATTTGAGGAAGCAACTGAGTCAGTCCAGTTATTATCTTGCGTGAATGAACCTTCTGTAGTTTGCTAGTTGTTTCTCTATAATGGTATTTCTGTGCAACTTTCGTGATCCTGTCCACGTAATTACTATGATTTACTGTCCTTATTTAACAGTCGTATTTGTATTTCTTTTAGGAATACGAAATAGACAAGAACCTTGGTATCCGAGGACCTGATGATGTCGCCAAAATGGGTATAGACCGGTATAATAATGAATGCCGTAAAATTGTTATGCGATATGCAGGCGAATGGGAAAAAATCGTTGGAAGATTAGGAAGATGGATTGGTAAGTTCTTGGAGGGCGTTATAATATGCAAGTTCTAAACTTCAGAAAATAGTTGAATCCCCTACAACGTTATCTAAGAGAGAGATACAAACTGTGTTAACAAAGTGCATAGCTTAACATTTATAACCTCGTCTTACAATTCAGGAGTACTGTGGTCGATTTGAAAGCAGTAAGTACTTATTCTTATTCGTTTGACTACATGACTGTCAGGTACGTACCTTGAATTACATTGACCTTTCCGTTAGCAACATGGCCGCATATTTTGACCACTCTTATGTCCTTTCATTCCTATTATGTGATCACGCCTTTGGCGAGGTTAACTTTCTGCATGTGTGTAAACTGCCTGTATATCTGTCTGTCTCCTAATATCTGCTCCCCGTTCCCTACGTCATTGTATCATTTATGGGTATCGTAGATATTTTAAGGGTCACCAAATATCGTAGGATAGCAGAAACAGGTTCGCACATGAGCCATGAAGTGTAAATAAGATATACTGATTTCTTATTACAGTTAGAGGAATTCACTACAAAGCAAATAATTTTAATAAGGATTGCGACAAACCTAAATATTCTGAATTGTCTATTTAACTAACATCTTTTAGACAATAATCACACAATATTTCGACTACTTTTGTAGTCATTATAAGGTTGTCTTCAGAAGTTGTGGAAACGTTGTATGATGAGTAAAAAAATGTGAATTTAATAGGTGTAAAAGTCATATAAATTGTGCATCGATCATGGAGCCGTGAAAGAATGATTATTCTTTAGAAATTCTGAATTGTGTTCGTTACTGTTCAAAATACTTTCATATGACCGAAATAAGTTTTTTTTTTCCCTTTACAAGTATATACCTTGAATATTAGTAGTAGTCGTTCTCAACGGATAACCTTTAACTTTGTGGAAGCGCGTTTCACTGTCACACTGATAACTTCCTCAGTACAAAACAACAGTTTTACATGTAAAGAGTGCTTTGTGTTTGTGTAATTTGCGGATTTTACTGAAGTGTAAAAGGATCAGGAGTAGGTTGAAAGAAGTAACAAAATTCTATAACGTTTATCTGTTACATCTTCTTGGAGATATCTTACAATTGAATTTTGATAGGCATCTAAGGCTCAGGCCGGGATAGGGGAGGGAGAAAAGATGCGGAAAAGTTTCGACCAGGGCCTAAGTCGAAGGTATCATTCCGGCATTTGCCTGCTGTGACTGAGGAAAAACCCTGCAAAACCTTTAGTCAGGATGGTCGGCCGCTGGAAATGATCCCACAATCTCCCGAATGCTAAGCCAATCCTCTACCGCTGAGCCACGGCCGCTCGGTTGAGATATCTTACAAATTGTAAACAGCAAGTCTCGACGTCGATTAGCTCAGAAGAGCGATGAAATCTAGAATATTAATTGATTATACACATTAAAGTTTTATAATATCAACAAGTTTCATGATCATGAGTAGTGTTCAGTTGAAAAGGCAGATCCTTCGAGGACGTTAAGTCCTCTCCATTTATCTCCAACTTGAGCTTTTCTGTTTGTTTTATTGGGTGATTTATATTGGAATATTATATAATTTATGTACATAATTGAGGATTTGGATTTGTGGCACTTATATGGTTTTCCATTTGAAGTCCTCAATTTATGTTCCCATATAAAAAATTGTTAGTTACCGTTCTTGGACATTCGTACAACTCTTTTAATTTACCGAGATCTAGAATTTCTTAACGGAACTCTAAAATCTCAACAATTTCTTGAGGACACTACAACAGGAAAAAAAGAAGAAAACTTTTTATTAGTTCTGTGACTAATTTATTACTGGGTAATAAATTAATGTATATTTGCACATGATTTCTATATTTTATTCTTTGTGTAAAGATTTTCAGAATGACTACAAGACATTATACCCATGGTTCATGGAAACAATATGGTGGGTGTTCAAGGAGCTTTTCTACAAAGGATTGGTGTACAGAGGAGTGAAAGTAATGCCTTATTCAACGGCGTGCAACACTCCACTTTCCAATTTCGAATCTGGCCAAAATTACAAAGAAGTAGTGGATCCTGCCGGTGAGTATTTATGCTTCTGTATAAATATTTTATAATAAATTGTTCATTTCATCTTTCTGAGAGAATTTGAAAACTGAAGGGTTGTCTAGTATTATGCTCATGTATATATGAGTCTAATTGCTTGATCATGTTGCTGAAGCCAGATTATAGAACAATTTACACTGTGAACATTTCTTCCTCTTGTTCAAATACGCAAGTATTAATTTGATGTTCCTAGCAATCACTGAACTATCCATCCATCTGTACCGTTTTGCACGGCAAGTGAATTAGACGTACGAGGTCTTGGACAGTTACAATGGCTGGTACTGTCTTTTTTTAACAATGTACGTATATGTCCTTATAATGACAAAGTGTAAGTATCCCGATTTCAGTAATCGGACAAGGGACAATTCAGAATTGGATTATTTCGGAAAACAAGTCGACAGCTAGCATGACGAGTCAAAATTAACGTAAATATTTGGACATTTACAAGAATGTTGCTCCCGCATAGTAGGTGTAGTTGAGGATTGAACACGCTGGTATAATGCAGTCCCAACAAGAGTCTGTACAAGCACAAACAAATGAAAATTTTGTATTTTATTGGCCATTTTACCGTTTGTAAAATTATGCTTCAGCCGGGATTCGAACCCCGAGGTCGGTGACTCGTGAATGAAGCCTTGTATCTCGGTGCCTAGTGTGCGGATGACTATAAACAACTCAAGTTTCATTCTGCGCGTATTGTCTGAAGAGGGCTTCACGTTAGAAAAAGTTCGAGTTCGTAAACTCAAGACTTATCACCCTTCTCTCATATTAGGAATTCATTTGTAAGTACTGACAGCAAGATCTTATCATCTTTACATTTTATTTGTAAACATGCCCGTGTTATTAATACAGATGTTATTTATTTTATTTTTATTTATTATTATTTTTTTTTTTTTTTACAGTTATTGTTAGTTTTCCTCTGGAAGATGAACCTGAAGTATCGATGATAGCATGGACAACAACGCCATGGACTTTGCCAAGTAATATGTCTCTCTGTGTAAACCCGGCGATGGAGTACGTGAAAGTAAGAGGTAGTGTGTATAGCTTTCTTCTTATGTGTGACCGCATCTGACATTTGCAGTCATGTATACATATTACTTTTTTCATCACCTAACTCTTAATATAATAGTTTGTTATTTTGGCGAATTTCTACTTCCAAAATTTAGGAAAAAAATTCTCCTCCTCAATTCAGATATCGCCATTTAAATTCCCAGCCCCAAAACTGAACATTGTTTTATATTAAGACTTCAAAACACGCGAAAATCTTTCTTTTTCATCTTTTTTATGCATGTACAATTCATATTTTATCCCCAGGGTTGAAAAAAACATGTTTTTTTTTTAAGGAAAAGAAAAGAAACATGTTTTAAACGTATTTTTTTGTGCCCTTGTGATGGGGTTCTTTTGAGACCCCCGAGGTATTTAGCATGATCTATCTTTTAAACGAGTGATATTACAGTTCAATCTTTTCTTGTATTTTATCCTCAGTATATGCTGAATAGACCTACCAAAAATTTGGCTTGCGTGTTTGATGGTTCTGCGTAAAGAACATTTTTTAGGGGTTGGGGTCTCAAAAGGACCCCAAGGTAATGCTAATGTAACTCTACCCTTTCTGTTCATATTTTAATAAAGGATCAGCACAAAGTTGCTGTAAATTGTTTCAAAGATCGAACAAGAAACAATAAAGAATTGCAGTTAACATATATATTTAGGAATTTTCTTTCCGATACACCTACAGCTACATAATTTAGATGGGGTCCTAGATGGACCCAATGGTAGCTTCTATAACATTTCAGTCGCGCTTCCGGCCTATTTATAAGTATTTACTAGAAATTGTAGGTTCTATTTTTAATGAATTTGATGAAATTTGCTATTTATTAAAATTCAGTGACAAAGCCATTTATTATATAAAAGGTAAAGGTATACCCTGTGCAATGCGCACGCGCCGTGAACGGCGCATGGGGGATGTGGAGGTAGCGATCCACATATTCTCGACCAATGGTACGAAGTGAGGTGGGGTGGCCAGTCCCACGCTCGGCTGCCTTTTCTTCCCAAAGTGCCCAGGAATATTAAGGACACTGGTACTCAATTTGATAGGAGGCTGAGTATTTCTCAGAGCGCCAGCCATGGGAACAATGAAGGAGAATTCTCCAGTGTCCTAGCCGGGATTTGAATTACACTTCTTGAAATGTTGTATCGTTCGGGCAACAAGACCTGCCATTTTCTTTTTACACAATCTACATATATATGGCTTTTACGGTTATTTTCGGAAGATTTAACCTTAATAAATAAAGTGTGTCTAGATTAATTAAATCCTTTTTCGTTCCTGTGCAACCCACTGATAATGAGTCTACAAACGAACAGCAAAGAAGCAGAGTACATACATAGTGTTGTTAAAAAGAAAGTTCTATTTTCTGTAAAGTTTTTTCAGTTAATTATTATTATTACAAAGCAAGTATTTAATGCTTTACGCTGCAGATAATCAATGTAATCAGCAGGATTGGATTTAAGCTTTCACACATTCATCCCAATTTAGTATTGCTTTGTTTCCCTGCAGCCTTACGAGGCAAATTATGGGATTATTTATGCATTCATTGCCAAATTCCTATCTTCACCCTGACAAACATAAGGGAACTAAGAACATATGGACTGAAGTTAGTTCGTATAGTTTGTAATAAGATACTAATAAACCTCCAGAAAACTGAAGAAATATTTTGAATTATAGGAATTTAAATCCCTAGAGAATACAACTTCCAAGACATTTTTATTGTAAACTGAAAAACTATGAATTCTTACCGAAATATGCTTTCATCCCCTATATACAATACGTTAATTTCTATGTTTGCGTTTACTAGTACATTGTGTTTCACTATAAAAGCTCAGTGGCATTGCTGTATCATGCACCGGGCTCCAAGCCTCGCCCCACATACTATGAAAATATACAGATAGAGACAGTGTAACAAAAAATATTTTATGTTATATGCATATGTCAAGAGAGATGTGTAAATGTATAATGAATACTCTTATAAACAAGCCACTACATATAGGTTTCTTCTAATGAGTATGTTGCAGTAGGGCTCTGAGAAGTATTATTTCAAAGCATATCATGACGTAGGTGCGTCCCGCGACTCCCCACGCGCTATTTTGAAAGTATAGCACGTAACAGTATGGGGTCCATTTGAAAAATTGAACTTGAAAATAGGGTGTCAACGCTGACACTTGGCTGCAGGAAACAACCACTGTTTCGATTGTATCAAATATATATACTCAAAGCTTGGTGCGGATACGTCGAACTGAATGGAAGTAGTAAATATTTAATTTTTAAAATTGATTGGCAACCCTGTTAACTGTGGGAACTGAAGTACCTCTATGACACGTCTCACTCAGTACGTAAATACAAAGTCTGGTCCTAATACGTTCAACGATATGGCAGCAATTAAAAATTTTATTTTCTGATATTGTTTGGCAACACTGACAACTGCGTTGCCGGAAGTACCCACATGAACTGTCCCAGTACCTAATGCACAGATTTGGTGTAAATCAATGCGGATATGTCCAGCGGTAACAAATATGAAATCTAGATTGTACGTTTGGCCACCCTGACAAACTACGGTGCCTGTAGTCCCAGTATCTAGTAATCATGTACGTCAAATTTAATGTAAATCAAGGCACACCTGTAGAATTGTATTAATAAAGGCATTTCTATAAGTTAAATTTTAAAATATGTTGGCAACACTGACGACTGGGGAGCTTGAGGTCGGGGACACCCAAAACTTTCTTCTATTGTGTTGAATGATGTTTAAGCTAAGTTTGGGGCAGATACGATATGGAAACTTTTTTAAAAAAATATTTTTTGTGTTTGCAACACAGAGAACTTAGCATCGCGGAATATGTCACAAAAAACAAAAAAAGAAATATATGTTTAATCTAGGGTTTAATTATGTTATATTACTTCTTAATTACCTATATGAAAAAAAAAATTGCTTAAAGAGGCGTTACGAGTATTACAAAATGGTGCCTTGAAAATAAAAACTAAATTTAGAAAAAACGAAGGATCATGTTTTTTTTATAAACGAAAGTGTTAGAAAAAACGAACGTTTTTTTTTTCTATTTACAACACTAAGAGTATCTAATAAGTTTTACCTGTCGGCATAAACTCAAAGCACCGAATAAGAAATGATTATCAGATCTACACAGTTACTCACTACTGTCCCTTTCCTTAAACATAAGAAAGAGAGCAATGTAATCCTAGAAGCAAATACATGCCCATGAAGTTCTTGTTTTCGTGGCAGTTTCTCACAATAAATAAAAAAGAAAGAATTGAAATATGAACATCTTGTTTCATGTTATTGATAGCGAATTAATATTTTCCGCATCTAGCAGTCAACCGGTAAAGAATAAATCGAAACAACGTATTTTATGTCTGCATCTGTAGGCTTGCGGATCCATAATATTGATTATTTTGGAAACTAGCTTTTACTCGGGACAAATTGCGTACGTTTTATTGGTAAAAACACACACCCTTTCGTGTGCTTAAAAATAATATGATTCTTTCAAAGATGAAAACTAAAATTAACATTTTTGAACACGGCTAAAAATAACATCGTTTAAAACAAATGTTTAAAACTTTCCAACCCTGCTTATCCCATACGCTGTTTAGGCTGGATATTAATTTGGGTTCTGTGAAGAGACATGTAACCCCTACGATGCCCAGAGGACCTTTTTTATATGCCGTTCTCGGATATACTTTACGTCTTTGTTTCTGACTTGTTGAACTACTTTTGACATAAGGTCTGTTCGAAGAAGGACAACAGAAATAAGCGTTCATCCACGAATAAGAATTTTGTGTACTGATGTTGGGATGTTGTACCAGGGGTATTTTCTGCAAATAATTTTGCAATGCCTAGCATAAGTATTAAAATATGTGTAACTTACCACACGCATCTTACACAACATTCAGGAGAAACGTAATTCATCAGTGTGTCGACCAAATGTTGTGTCTGGATGGGAAGATTGCGCCAGCCAACGCGCGGTTCAGGAAGTGCCCCTGTTCATTGCATCCGTACAGTTTTAGAAAAGCTTCCTTAAGAGTCTTTTTATACACTTTAAAGTTTCCTTAGCATAAATACTGCCAATATATTCAAATATTTTTTCTGTTTAGTGATAGGGAATTTCCGTCATCATCACTGGCTCGTATTTTTCCACTTCGTGAGCAGTATACTAGAAACACTAGTTATGCCTCTCTCTGACGTTACAAATCCGTATAATACGATTAAGGATAATCTAAAGCAACGATCTCCAACAAAAGATGGCAGCACTATCTCCGTAATACCGGTATATGTCTAATGTATTCTTATCGTTGCATGAAATTTCCTTGCTGCTCCTATAATTGAAGCCTAGAGAGTTCAAACTTTCAGAGAAGGAAGTTCATAACCAGTTCAAGAGCATGATCGATGCCGATTTTTTATTTTAGCTTTCCTTCATTGTTCAAATCGCTTCATTGTTGTTGTAAATATCGAAACCTATAACAATGAAGATCTTTCAACAATGAACAAAAAAGAAAATTAAAAATCGGCATTGATCATGCTCTTGAATTGGTTATGAACTTCCTTCCCTGAAAGTTTGAACTTGTAGGTTTGAATTTGTAGGAGCAGCAATGAAGTTGTGTGTAACAGTGAAAATACATTAGACATATACGGAAGTAGGACTTAGCAGGTCACCTACTTAAGTATTTCAGGAGATCACTTTATATCTACCAATCACATATGTCCTCTTCTTTTTTTAAAAAAAAACTATTTCGTGTCTCTGCCTCATGAAAATCTTATTTCCGCCGTTCCGAAAAAGGGGCGCCATTCTGCCCCCTTTACCTGTCACTTAATTTGATATCTCAGAAATAATAACTACTCATAAAACTCAGTACATTTGTCCTCTTTCATCCCCAAATTCCACTACCACTAAAATCTCGAAGAATCTAGTTTATAAATCTCGTTGTAAGGATTTCATTTGTTTACGTATGTGAGGAAAAGTAGTAGGATTCTCCTGCTACGGAATACTTGTCATCCCTGAAACATACTTTCCACCTAGATTAACTGAAAAGGCCGCGTAAAAACCTGTTTACGTTGCCGTAGAAAAGTGTCTTATCTGGAGCAGACTTGTGTACTCACAAGAGTTAAAGGAGTCAGACATCAAAATTAGGTACCCCAGTGGTCTAGTAGTTAAGATCCCGCACTGAGGATCGCCACTGATGATGCACACAGATTGTAGTTTGGCTGCCGGCGTTCTGACTAAGGTTTTCCAGGAGTTTCTTCAGTTTCACGAAGCGAATATCGGAATTGTAGCTAGATTAAGGCCCTGGCCAGTACCTTTCGGTCGATACCTCCGATTTAGGACGTGTACATTTTTTTGGGAAGAGAAAATTGAATTTAGTGCAATATTTAAGAAGCTTTAATGTTTAAAGAGAATGAGCTCTGGCCTAGCCAAGTGGTTTAACAGTACCAGTTTTGGTGTGAACGATCCAGGGTTCGATACCCGGTGGGAACTCAAAATTTCGGTGTTGACCCGATATCGTGATGCTGCTAACTGGCAATTTATTTGGATTCAGAAATAGCAGATTTCGGTTTAGAAAACCAGATAAACCAGGGCGATGAGGAGTCGTTGCGTTGGAGGCGTGACATCCTCTTTAAATGAAAGCTGTCTGTTAGGCTCTTATGTAGACTCTCAAACCAAAGCGTTTAATTTTAGTGTTAAAATGTAGACTCTTTGAATGTTTTATTTGTAGAAAATACCTGGGGGAAAAAGGTAGATATATGGTGTCAAGATTTGTGTACAAAAACATTAAGAATGAAGAATGATATATACCACATCACGTTGAATTGAATTGGATATTATTTGAAGATTAGCCAGAGTAGGCTCAGACTGAATGGATGATGATCGAAAAATTAGTGGAAATGGAAGAGAATACGAAGAAACGGGAGAACCCCGAGAAAACCCACACACATGGTGTTCGTCCACCACAAAGTCCACGTGGCACGAGCCGGTTTCGAATTGGGGACCGCACGCACCAGAAGTGAGCTCTCTACCTCTGATCCATCGCGGCCCTCCACATCACGTGTATCCGTTAATTAACCACTCATAATAGATGTTTCCTCACTTGTTACTAGAGTTAAGATTTTGGATAAATATTTTATTGAGTAAAACAGGAGGTCGAGAGTTTTCTGGCACTACTTTGGTTCAACTAGATCAGTTGTAGGTTCTATCGTGCTAACATAATTCCATCCGTGATAGAGTAATTGTGATCCGACTTACTTATAACCAGTTCGATTATATGGAAGTTGAGCAGCTGTGCAATAAAACATCAAACCAGTAAGGAGTAATGGCGACAAAATGTCAACATTTTGATTGTACTATATTACACCAAATTCTTCAGAAATGAATTCAGGTGAGTACAAAACGAGTGATGGTTCGGATCGATAAAGTGGCTTTCTGAAACTTGGGTAGAATTATTTATATACATTTTTCCAACGCATACGTTTTCAATACCACTTTTATATTTATTTTCCAGATAACAATACTGGTAAAGTGTACATTATGATGGAGGCACGATTAGATGCGTTGTTCAAAACTGAAGAGGAATTTACTATTCTTGAAAAGTTGAAAGGAAGGTTGCTAAAAGGAAGGAGATATAGGCCAATTTTTCCATATTATTTGAAGGTTAGTATATTATATGTATGTACTAGGTATGCTTTCTTCGTTATTAAGAATTCAGGCATGTTTTGTGGCCATTTCTAAACTTCGTACTGTTAATTGTTATGTTATTTATTATTTTTAAAAGAAGTCAGTATTTATAAGATCATATAAAGACAATCGTTAGAATTGTATCAAAGATGCGATTTTACACTTGCAAACACAACCTTGATATTTTTGAAACTTACACAGGCGCCGCAGGCTAGTGGCTGGGGTCGCTAGCTTCTGATTGAGGTGGTTGTATATTTTTCATCACGTGCACCATGTGAATGATTGGATTATACACAGAATAGAGGCCGTTACTTCTAGCTACCCGTATCCCTTTTCCACAAAATTTTACTTGACGAGGGACGTCATTTCTCGAACTTGAGACTCGCTTAAATTGTAGATGCTAATGAAAATTAAAATGTTTGGGTCTCAGACATATTATTAATGAATCTGTAATGTTAGAGATCCTTTAACATTGATTCAAATTGAATGAAAGAACTATGCAGAGTTATTCGACGAATCGCGTGATTCTCTGATACGCGGTGTGTAAGCTGTTGTTTCACTATCACTGCAATAATACTTAAAGATACGCACTCTGATCTTATTCTAAATGCAATGGATATTAGTTTTTTCAGTCTCTAGAAAATTTTGTTATCTGAACTTTATGGCATTAGAGCTCTTACAAAGTCAAGGTCTGTGGGACAGGTTATTGTTGAATGATGAATTACCGTCATGTTTGACTTTATGATTAGAGTTCGCAGATTTCCTACTTATGCCAAACAACAATGAAGTTTTTAAAGTGGTAACTATCTCAGTCAGAGTTTTGATTTAAACATGACATGTATAGCAGAGCAAACAGTTCGACATTGGAGTGATATTTGAGAATGTGTGGCACACCACTAGCTATTTTTTTTTATCATTGCTTTATATAACCTAAATTTAAAAATGTGTGGTGTCTTTCATGTGAGAGAAATACCTTCAGAAGCAAGTCATCTTCAGTGTTCGCATTGTTACTAGTTCTGATAACTGTCTCAGGGTTCCCACTTAGGGATGGCAATCCGTTCGGCTCGAGCGGTGAGTCTAACGCTCGAGTCGAGTCGTCGCTCGAGCTCGACTCACTGTAACCGAGTCGCAGGGTGAGTCTCTCTGAGCAACGACTCGACTCGACTCGAGCACATAGTGAGCGCCGACTCGGCTCGGCTCGAGCATATAGTGAGTTCCGACTCGACTCGAGCAGTTCTCAGTACCGACTTGACTCGACTCGAGCACCTACTGAGCGCCGACTCGACTCGACTACCTACTGAGCGCCGACTCGACTCGACTCGAGCACCTACTGAGCGCCGACTCGACTCGAGTAGTTGTGCCAACTGACTCGACTCGACTCGACTCGAGTCGAGCGAGTCGTTGACATCGAAATAACTCGAAAAATACTTTTTAAAGACATTCTTTTCTTAATCAATTCGTACTAAAAAGTTAAAAAAAAAATTGTTTATGCATGACTAGAAAGAAAAGAATGGGGCGCGTCATTTGAAGAATTTATGAAGTGATTGTGTATGAGAGAGCGCCTCATGCTTTTATTTTTAGGCATGCATAAACATTATTTTCCTTTTCAGTACGAATTGATTAAGAAAAGAATGTCTTTAAGAAGTTTTCTATTATTTTGTTATGTTAATTTAGTTTCACTATTTGCTGTTTCTTTCCTACTAACTTTGGAAACAATGATGCTAGAAAGCATGATAGTCGATGTGAAGTTAGTTTATTGATCTCCTTGGCAAAGTAATTTGTTGTTCTAAATGTTCTCGAATAACAGAACAAGTAGAAACCGAGATAGCTGTGTATAAATTATGAGGTAAGATAACTTTGCATTACTATGACATCGTCCACTGACTACTTTTCAGACGGTTATATCAATCCGCTCGGCTCGAACGGCGACTCTAACGCTCGAGTCGAGTCGTCGCTCGAACTCGACTCACTGTAACCGAGTCCCAAGGTGAGTCTCTCTGAGCAGCGACTCGGCTCGACTAGAGCACATTGTGAGCGCCGACTCGACTCGAGCACATAGTGAGCGCCGACTCGACTCGACTCGAGCGCATATTGAGCGCCGACTCGACTCGACTCGAGCACATAGTGAGCACCGACTCGACTCGAGTCTGACCGAGTCGTTGACATCCCTATTCCCACTCAGCTGGAAAACCTGGAATAGTCAGGGAATCCAGCTTAGCACTAAAAAGTCCTGGAAAAGTCAGGGAATTTGATAGCTTATTGTTTGAAGTTCATTTAGCTACAGCAGGAATTTAATGTTAGATCGTTTTTGAAATTACTTGGAGGCTAATGTGCCAATCATGAAGCAATTTAAGAAAAGAATATAGTGAAAAAATTTAATGTATCTTTATTTTTCCATGGAATTAATATATATATACAAAATGATGTACCTGGAAATTTCTGAGTAGTGACCTGGAAAACCTGGACAAGTCAAGGAATTTGATATTGGCAAATGAGTGGGAACCCAGTGTCTTCATGCTACTAATGTTCACGTTTTGTCCTCTGAAACAGACATATCAACTTGTGTCTGAGAGGTACCAGAGAGCAAAAATTACTCTCGAGTGTAAAAACGGGGAAAAAGGAACTGGAGAATGTATTTACCGTAAATTATTTAAAACTTCACAAATGAGAGAATGAGTAAGTGACTTAACCTTAACTTGTTTTGTACTTTCTATTTACAGTTGAGAGAGAAGGGAGCTTTTCAAATACTTAACGATAACTATGTAACAGAAGAGTCAGGTACAGGTGTTGTTCACCAAGCACCGTATTTTGGTGAAGATGACTACCGAGTTTGTCTAGCAGCTGGCCTTATAACACGTGATCAAGAAATAATCTGTCCTGTAGATGCCAGTGGAAAATTCACACACCCTGTTTCTGATTTTCAGGGCCAGTACGTGAAGGTAAGTGTAGCACTTAACGTAGAAATAATCGGTATTGTTTCATGTTCAATTTTTGGTTTGTTTGCTAGGAGTTGTTTGAATGATCTTCTAAAAGTAGGGTTAGCGTTAGCTTTAGGAATCAGTGCCACATTACTTTACTTCCTATATCTTCTCCCCTGACAAACATAAGGGAACTAAGAATATATGGACTGAAGTTATTTGGTATAGTTTGTAATACTAATAAACCTCGAGAGAACTGAAGAAATATTTTGAATTATAGGAATTTAAACATCTTCACTGGAAGTTAAAAAACTATGAATTCTTTCCTAAATATGCTTTCATCCCGTATATACAATACGTTAATTTCTAATTACGGTATTATTCAAGGAAGATATCTATTTTTGATCATAATTACCGTCCGCAAGAATCAATTAACTTTAGCTCAAAATCCTGGGAAATAACCTGCTTCTATTCAAGGGCAGAGATATTTTTGCGCTTACTAGTACATTGTGTTTCACTATAAAAGCTCGGTGGCATTGCTGTACCAAGCTTCGGGCTCCAAGTCTCGCCACATATATTATGAAAATATATACAGATAGAGACAGTATAACAAAAAATAGTTTTTTATATGCATATTTCAAAAGAGATGTATAAATGCATAATGAAAACTCTTATAAACAAGCCACTACATATAGGTTTCTTCCAATGAGTGTGTTGCAATAGGGCTTTAAGAAGTATTATTTCAAAGCATATCTTAACGTAGGTACGTCCCGCGGCTTCCCACGCGCTTTTTTGAAAGTATAGTAGTAGGTATCGGCACGTAAGAGTGTGGGGGCCATTTTAAAAATTAACTTTAAATTAGGGTG
This sequence comes from Lepisma saccharinum, assembly GCA_022664845.1. Taxonomy (NCBI): domain Eukaryota; kingdom Metazoa; phylum Arthropoda; class Insecta; order Zygentoma; family Lepismatidae; genus Lepisma; species Lepisma saccharinum. The sequence continues at coordinate 124,905 of JAGDQP010000303.1, forward strand.
TCAACGCTGACACTTAGGTGCTTGGTTGTAGGGAATAATCACAGTATGTTCCGATTGTGTCGAATATGTATACTCAAAGCTTGGTGCTGATACGTCGAACTGAATGGAAGTAGTAAATATTTATTTTTTTAAAATTGATTAGGAACACTGTCAACTGTAAAGTAGGAACATCCTTCTGTATCTTCTCAGGGTTCTAGAATTCTTCTGGGTCCTTTGAGTGTAGTTAGGTGATCAAACTATATATAACACACTTTATTCCGAGAGTAGTGCCCCAAGTCTCACCCAGCATAGGTGTTGGGCGTGCTATCATACTGAAACGATCTGCGCGTACAAGCACGTGCCAGCCACACTTACAACATAAACACACAGTGAAATGTGTAATACAAATATAAACATTGCGATACTCTTACATAGGGAATGTTACATTGGATTACTATTAATGTCTTGTTTGAACTTATAACCTTCTAAGGGCAGGAGCTGGCTCCAAAGAACCCTCAAACACGCACCCGCTACCATGCGTACCAACGTCCTTATTTAAGACGTGTCTCGATGTGTAAAAACTGAACTTAAATTATTGTACCTTTATATCGTTTAATTACACTTTTAAATATTGTAATTATCTGTTTCAGGATGCTGACAAGAACATAATGAAGTGGCTGAAAGAAAATGGCCGTTTAGTTCATGCAAGTACAGTGAAGCACAGTTATCCCTTCTGCTGGAGATCAGAAACTCCTCTTATCTACAAAGCTGTTCCATCATGGTTTATCCGCGTCGAGCACATGACAGAACAGCTATTGAAATCAAACCAGAAGACATATTGGTAATTCTTGACTTTCAATAAATTTGACAGAGCAATATTTTAGTGATCAAAATATTTCAGGTTAACTTAACAGAACGCCTATTAGAAAAAAAAAGTACTAATCTTTGTTTTCCTTAGATCTTTCGATGTTTGCTTCTTTAAGATCACCATGTCAATCCACTTTCAAATCGTCACTATCTCTTACACTGCTGTCATACTTTCAGGACTCAGCAAACGGTAATGTCAGTAGCGATTCGAGGTATTTATGAAGTGTAGGAACTTGTAAGTCCTTTAAATCCATAATATCACTTCCCTCCCCCAGACCGATGATATGAATTACTGTGTTCAATATTTGACCGCTAGAGACCGCGGCAGTACAGTAGCTTCCTCGATTCTAAGTTGCAATTTACGCATTTATTTAGCTAAATTCTATTCATGAGAAGAAAAAAATGACTATAGGAAGATCTTGAATTCCTACATGCACAAGTCGCCTCTGGGTAATATGTTGGGTACAGCTTAACACCTGTCAGTACCAGTAAAGATGATTAAAACTTTTTTTTTTCATAAACCTGAAACAGGTTTGGGGAAATCCGAAATAATAATAATAATAAAAAAGGGGCGACAAAGCCCGATTTTCGATTTAGGTCCCTTGATAACATAGCGGGAGCTATTGCTAACATACGGGACCTTAAATTCCTTCTTTATCTTTGTCCGTTAAAAAGAAAGAAAGAAAAACAAACAACTCTGGTATAACGGTTATGTTACAGTGGGTTGCGAATGCGTAACATAGTAGGAAGTCAGTGCTTTGTTGAAACAAAGTACCAGACCATAACCAGAGATAATTGTTGTATTAGCTCCCTATCAAAGGACCTTCGGAGCCTTACGGATTGTTCGTAGAACCACAGCGCCCACTTTTTTCTTCCGAAAATTAAAAATGATGGGGGGAAAAATGTCTGCATTTAGGTACAAATCATCATCCAAAAAAGAGCAATAACATATTCCCAGAAAATGGCTAATTTGTGGTTTTAGTGGCAAAGCAGAGGTCGTAGTATTCCACTTCTAATGCGTCAATTCATATCCAAGTATCGTACGTGTATGCCATCTTGTGAATAAATGATGCATTTATCATTAAAGGAGGTGTTAAATCAGTGGTTTTCCTTCTGCGAACTTGACAATTTGTGGGATACGTGGTTGCCCCCTTTAGGCGACGAAATGCATGTAAGTAACACCTCCAATAAATTCTGAAGTTTTAGAATAATAAAAACTAGAGTTTGAGCGCAAACCGAAGTTTGATACGAACCTTAGAACCGGGGTTTTGAACAAAAGTTGAAATTTTATATATAAAAAGTGCGCATCACTAATACCTGCTTCAGCATTTCAGTTAATCATATACCCCTGCATTCTAGAACTCAGATATCTAAATTGCTCTACTGTGAAAACGACCACTTTAAGCATTGTCTTTTAACATTTATCTGGAAAGGAGCTGGTTTGTCAAGTAGTAGCTTTGTAATATTATGAACCATCGACAAATCTAGTTAAAAAAAGATAAGTATCTAGTCTTGAAAGCAGGGGTAGGCAAATCCGTATATAAAATTGGATGACAGCGTACGGATTTACACCAGATTATTCGACCTTTCGTGTTGAAACGGATTCCCTATAATATGTTTGATCCGGATGTCCAGTATGCGGATTTTTTTGGACATTACTTTTTGAGAGTTCGACATGAAATACTTTTGCAACAATGACTCGTGGAAATTCGTGAAGCTGATTTTGTACTTTCTGGGTGACTCCACTTTTCAGTACGATACAAACTTTCTAGGTACCCAGTTTTACGTTATCATCTCTTTATGGGTTTGAATAAGGAGCTTGTGTCAGGTTTTCCAGTCTTCACCAGGAGCTGGATAGAAATACCTAGTATAATCATACAACAGGGAGTAAAAAAATGATCAAATGTTATTCTCTTCGTTACATTAGCTCAGCACACACCGCTAAACTTTTTAGGTAAAGCAGAATTCTGGTGCTTTATCTTAATTGTTAGATCATAATATTAATTGTTACATCTTAGATCTTAATTGTTAGTCTTAACTTTAAAATCGGAATTGTTAGTCTGTACTTCCAAAAGAATTAAGATCATAGTTAAACGATTCATAAATTATATTTAAAGCGATTGTATAGGGTGGGGCACGATCAGTTGACACATTTAATCTTTGAACAGCATCTTTATTTTACATATAAATATAAAAATATCCAACACACAGGTATCTTGGTGTTTGGAAATACACTTCAATTCATGACATGTTAATTGTATCCTCCATTGTGGCGTACAACCTCTTGCAGATGAGGAGACATAATCCTGATGACTTTCCAGCACAGCTCTTCTATAATTCCACCACACATCTTTACACTACGGGCACGCATTTCCATAATACTTTGGTGTCTTACGGCAAAGTATTTCTCCTTCAAGTAGCTTCAAAGAAAGAAATCGTAAGGGTTTAAGTCTGGGCTTAAGGGTGGCCAAGAAATTTTATCATTATGCCGCTGTGGGTAACGATGGAACATCACACGACCACCGAAAATTCGCACAAAAAAAATCCAGTACATTGTTAGCTGTGTGGGGTTGCCCCGTCTTGTATAAACCACTACGTATTAATTGGGAGGTTAGTGGCAAGAAAATGAGGCACACACTCGTGTGATGTCACATCGTTATTCACAGCGTTATAATGATTGAATATCTTTGTCACCCTTAAGCCCAGACTTAAACCTTTACGATTTCTTTCTTTGGGACTACTTGAAGGAGAAACTCTTTCCCGTAAGGCATCAAAGTATTATAAAAATGCGTGTCCGGATTGTGAAGTTGTGTGGTGAGATTACAGAAGAGTTGTGCTCGAAGGTCGTCAGGAATATATCTGCTCGCCTGCAAGAGGTTGTACGCCACAATGGAGGACACATTGAATATGTCATGCATTGAGATATATTTACACTAAGGTACATGTGTATTGGATTTTATCAATTTCATGTGTAAAATGAAGATGCTGTTCAAAGATTAAATGTGTCAACTGTTCGTGCCCTACCCTGTATGTAAGTGAAGAACGTTTCGTCTGAGGGTTGCTTTTAGGCAGACTAATTAATTTGTAACATACACCTATTATTTTGAATTACATTGCTAATTTCGTGAGTGAAATGACTTTTCAAGAAGTCTACCATATATGGTAGTGTTGCGTATGTTTGCCCTTTTTGTAGCGATATTGCGCCTGTAAAGTTCTATTAAACGCACGGTTTTAAGACTTAGTTTGTGTTATGTAGTTTGTAAGAGTTCTGTTTTCTTGTTCTAGGGTACCTGATTTTGTTAAGGAGAAACGTTTCGCTAATTGGCTGAAAGAAGCACGAGATTGGGCTGTGAGTCGCAATCGGTACTGGGGAACTCCTATCCCTATCTGGGTGTCAGATGATGGGGAGGAAATAGTATGTGTGGGAAGCATAAAGGAATTGAGCGAGCTCACAGGACAGGAAGTAAATGATCTCCATCGTGAAGTGTAAGTAATATTCTGTTAGTAAAATACTTGATTTCTTAAAGCTCTGGCGCAGCCCACTAATTAATGAGAATAAAACAATTGGTTTGATGGCTTCTCTTTGAGTAACGCTATTGTTGAAAGTATTTTGCTTTATTATTATATTCCCACATTCTTGAAATCTTCGCTACTACGTAGAATTTTTTTGATATTATTTGATCAAACATTCCACTGAGCATAAGAATAACTTTAAGTTCGATGACTGCAAGATAATTCAGTGGTATATTTTACGATTCGTTACTATTTAAAGATACAGATACAAAATTGTTTTTGCGTTTTTTTTTTCCTTTTTTTTACCATTAACATTATATTTTTATTATTACTACCTAGGTATTATTAACCCGTTAAAGTGTCTACTTAAGTGACAATGTTGGATTATTAACAGCCGAAGCAAGGAAGATTTGTTACTCAGTTTGGACAAAACAAGAAAGATGTATGCTTAATTTCATTATTATAAGTGTTCCAAATGCTAAAGCTTACGCCTGAGAATGTAAAATTTCCCTTTTGTCATTGAAGCGTTACGGGAGATGTGGTTTTGAGTTTATCAGCCTTTGTAATGTTTCTCTCAGTTCAGATAGAATGCTTAAATGTGTCAAAGAATAAGTAGGCGTGAGGATATGTGGAAACGGCTGGTTGTACAGCGAATCAAATCCAATAAGCTAATTCGTAGACTATTGCGCCATCAACAGCGATTAGTAAAAGCACGAAGATTTGCTAATTAGATACCTTTTATCCAAGGAAATTAAATCTCACTAGTAACAACAATCATTTTGTCCTCTATTAAAAGAAAAAAAATCTTGGTAAGCACTTTTCGCCCTTCTCGGAAGGCTTCTTCAGGCCGACAACGAATTTATTTTAATTTTTTTTTGTATGTATAGGTGTATTTGAAAATGAAATTAAAATAAGAAAAGTGTAGATATATATTAGAATACGCATAAGTTGTTGAACTGCAAAACTTGGAAAAGTGGAATCTTAGAAATGGCCTGTAAAAGCGTCCTGTGACGTATTTACCGCTTACTCCTGACCCCATCAGATGCGTTTTCAGTGGTGTCACGTTTAGCGTTCTTGAAGGACAAAATAAAACTCTGTGTTCTTCACTGGTGAGAGCAGTTTCTGTCTCTACCAATCATAGACCTACATGGGTCAGGAGGAGGCTTCGTGGACGTCTGTTGGCAAATGTCCCCGGCATTCACATTCCGGACCGACTCCCGACTAGAATAACACATTAATAATCATCTTCACTACTTAGTTTCCTTTGAAATTTCCAATGAAGATATTCATACATGTCTTATAGATTAACTCTGGAATTGATGGGGCTAGCAAGGAGCTGCCGGAACTTAAACACTTCCATGGAGCTCCTACTGATCTGGAGATTCTGGTCGACTGAGAAATCAGTTTACAAGTAAAGAGTTGTGGAAAAGTCACTTTTAACTTCCATTCTTCTGTGGAAGTCACTTGCTTTATATGTATATAACAAACCTTGGGCACTTAGGTACTAAACTGTAAGATACGCACTAAAAAGGTATATTCATTTCCTATTTTATTCAGACAATTAATTATTGAATCATTTTATTCCAGAACAGTAAAGCACCATACCGACATTCGCCCGATGATACTGAGAAAACAACCTGATAAATTTAGTCACTGTGGCTAGCTGCTCGACTCGAACCTGCAAACCTACCAATTATGTTCATGGACTTCTTCTTAAAATCAATAGGGAGGCTCGTAGGTTCGAGTCCTGCTGGCGGCCATACTGACAAATATTCCTGGCTTCATATCAGTATCAGCAAGTGAGTGTCAGTTTGGTACCTAGACTAAGACCCTGGCTGTTCACTATCTCTTTCCCTTCATTGCCTTGAAAGGATTCTCGCGTAGGAATAAAGCTGCCACTTGAGCCTTGAGATCGTAATTGTAAATTGAAAAAATGAAACCTCCGTACTGCAACATTGGGAGAAAATAATGTTTCCATCTTTTGTGAAAAGAGATTCGTCTTCGATCCCTTGTTTCAACACCACACTTCTTTCTTTCTTTCTTTTTTTAAAATATTTCAAACCAGATCATTTTCTTGTGCTTATGATCTCCACGCGTGTTACGTATGGAACGAGGCTCTTGTTCTTGGTTCCAGGCTGACAATCTTCGGTTGAATAGAAGTATGTTTAAGGGTTTAAAATTCTCTATTATTTAAAGATTCGGACATAAAGAGATGGATTTTCCCAACTTCCTGCCAATGGTCGTTAGAAGATAGAAATGAAAAAAGAGATTTTTAGCTCGCTTATACGGAAATGGTTATCTATAGGATCGTATTTTTTAAATAGACACTAACCATCAGAATATGATTTATAGGCACTATGAAACTATTGTTTGAAAACCTACGTTTCTAGACGCGGGAGAAAAACATGAATAGAAGGCGCAGTGTTGAGGCTCTGCTTACAAGAAATGCCTGAAAACATTGGCGACTCTTATGGTTGGAACCAGTTGTTTCAAATTTCAACTCTAAAAGAATTGTGGAAGGCTCTAAAAGAAAATTATATAATACCTTATTTACTAGATTGTGTTCAGGAAATATGTGGATAATTTTCTGTAACTGGAAAATTCAGGAAATTCGTTCATCTCAAATGAGTGGAAACGCTGTTTCAACTTCCTACAAAGTTTGTTTCAGAAAAAGAACAAAGTTTTCAGTAATATAAATTCAAGTGGTATGGTCGATCACATTTTAATAGAAAGTTGTTAGTCGGAGAGCATTTGTTTTGCTTGCTTCCTTCAGCAAAAGGAGAAATATCTCTTGATAAAGGAAAGCACTGTTATTCTCATAGCTTGCAGCTCTTTCATAATACTTTTAAATATAGCCTTGGACTTAATCATTTGTGTCCTCGACCGAAGATTATTGACGTCTGTTTCCAATGTTTTACGAATTGTTTTCTGATACAATGTTGTTACAGTTAATTACATACCTTTCGTTCTTTTTCACAGAGCTTATGTACACTTTGTAATCGAATCATTTGTTTCAGTGTTGACCATCTAACCATTCCTTCGAAGAAACCCGGACGTCCTCCTCTAAAGAGAGTGCCAGAAGTATTTGACTGTTGGTTTGAATCAGGATCGATGCCTCTTGCTCAGTTTCACTACCCTTTCGAACGCAAGAAAGATTTTGAAGATTCTTTCCCTGCAGATTTTATAGCAGAGGGAATTGATCAAACAAGAGGATGGTAAGTATTGCGTATTTACTCTGCAGTAATTGTCAAAGAGAAGCAGAAATCGATTGTTAGTTCATCTTTTTCTGCCTATAATGTTCAGTTCCGTTCTCTTCCAATTTTCAATGTAAATTTCCTGCCTACACAGTATTCTAACCAGTTTCTTCTTTTCTGTATCACTTGTCTTTCATCCACTGCGTCCACAACTTCTTTACTACATAACTTTTGTGTTGAGCGGCCCAGTTGGGAGATCGTTGACTTTGCATTCGATAGGTCCCAGATGTCGGCCATACGAACTTACTTTTTTTTACTCAGTCACACTAGGCTAATACTAGGATGGCACTTTAAAAGTATGTCCTGGTGGACTACTACTCACATCCTTTTCTCTACTATATCCTGGTCTGAGTCAACGATGCCTTAAGGTCATAAATATTTACAATTCATTCACTCATAATTTTTGTACCTAGCTCACTTTTCATTTTCTATTCTTTCTACACTTCGTATAGCGTGCCACATTTCTGTTCCATAAAACACAATACACATTCAAAATATGTAATCAATCTTTTTCTTCACTTTTCCTTTAGGGTGACCTTCTTTTGTTTTTATTGTCTGTCTGTCAAATTATTTACATTCAGTTGGACCTAACTGCGCAAAGCTTGGCATAAACATTATTCGACATAATACAAAAACACTGCAATCCTCTTACCAGTGTTACCAGCCTATATTCTATAAAAAACATCTTTTTTTTCTTCAAATAGCTTCTGTACTATTAGCCATAGCAGTACCAAACTTTGCATAAACATTGTTTGACACAATAGTAACATACTGTGGATCCAGCTTCCCAGGAACCCCGTTGTCAGTGTTGCCAGCCCATGCCAAAAATATATCTCATGAACCTTATGAATCATAAGGTTCACGCGTGCGGACTACTTACTTTAAAGTTTATTAATAGTACACAACAATTGTTTCTCTAAGGGGAAAGAGGAAATCAAATAGCGAGGAATTGTGTGTATATGCAAAGGTAAGTTTCATAAAGGGGGGGGGGGGGCTTGCTCCCCGACTGCTTACATGAAATTTCCCGAACAGTTGAATATAAGCGTTTTTATAAGGAGAAAAGTGAAATATAATAGCTAACTATTGAGATTCCCCAGAAACCCAGTTTGTCAATGTAGCCAGCTGAACATGGACCGGAGCCTTTACAATGGTTGGTACAATCCCAGCTCTAACTTGTTATAATTAGAGAACTCTTTGTTATTTTTTTTTATTTGCAGACAATTTTTTACTTTTATTAATAAATTTTAATGGCTTAGTGTTTTTTCTTTTAGTTTAGACCAACATTCAGCCTCTCTTAAAATCTTCCACAATGAACTAAAGTTATGAACAAGTCAATTTTACAAGGATTTTATTATTATTATTATTATTAAGACAGACATGTTCATGGTAATTCCACTTCCGTCCCAGTTAAACATGGTCAATATATAGCTGATTATTTTTTTTCACCGTTTTGTTACTTAATCTTTCACTCGCTTATTTTTGAGTGCTTTTATCTAATAAGGCAATAATATCATAATACTAATATACAAATCTTCTGAGACTTAGTCATTTATCGATAAGTCTCTTTCACGTATTGCTGTTAATCATTTTACGAAAAACATTAACATTTCGTTAGTGAATGCGTCTTTCGTCATTGCTTATTGGGCTGTCATTCCTTTTTTTCATTCTTCATATCCTTTTTTATAACATTTCCTAAGTAACGAAATTCGGTGACCATCAGACGATGGTTAAAAGGCTGGGAACTTTGACAAACTAAATTAAAGAGAAATGCAAGATGTGAGACTTATTTTTTTCATACCTTTCGTTGATGTTGCTAAACGATAAGTAGAGTAGGGTAAAAAAAAAAAAATACAAATCAAAGAAGTGTTGATTCTACACTTTTCGCTGTCCCAGGACGACCACCATTTTTCTGTGCTAAATCAACACGACAAATGTTGATTTCGGTGATTTCAATACAATGGATGTGTTGTCAGTGGTCTTTCAACAAATTGCTCTGTCACAGTGTTAAATCAACATGTATCACCGACATCAACATAGTTCGTTGTGTTGATTTAACACAAAAGTGGTGGTCGCCCTGAGACACCGAAAGTGTTAAATGTACACCGCTATTTTTGCTGTGTACGAAGTTTAAAGTAGTTTTACGCTTAGTGCCCAAACAGTCTATAATATAAAATTATCAGCAATATTAGTTTACTGTAGTCACTAGCTTACGTTGGTAGTAAAATTCTATAGAATTGAAATATATTTAACTTTGTACTGTACCCACTTTTTACGTTATTACTGAAACATATATCCTTCCTTCCTTCTCGAGCTGCTTTCAGTAGATGTTTACTCAGAAAAGCTTTAAAAATGTCACTGTCGCTTGAAACAAAGTTGGAATTCGGACATAACTGTGAAAATATCAAGCCAATTTGGCGATTTTCTGTTAAAAATTTACTATCCTGAAGTTACTAAAAAGTTAGAAATTCTAAAAATATCTTAGATTGAACGCATTAGAATGGTGGGAAGTTAAATATTTTTCAATGGGACAACTAAAAGTAGTACAAATCAGCATTCGGTTCGACTGTTAAGCCGGACACAGGGTAGGACTATCAAAAGCAGGACAAATGGCCACCTTATAACGAAAGCTTACTACGTTTTCTTTTCTCCCCCTCGTTTTTGTTCTGTTGATAATATATTAAAACTGTAAACCACATTGCTGTTATAAAGTAATTTGTTTCTTAGGTACGTTTCCTTTACTGTATTACAGGTTTTACACTCTATTAGTTATATCCACTGCGCTGTTCAATAAACCTCCTTTCAAGAATCTCATTGCTAATGGATTAGTATTGGCATCTGATGGACAGAAAATGTCGAAAAGAAAAAAGAACTATCCTGATCCAATGGAGGTGAGTAATAGCTCAGTTTGAAACAGTATTAAACGATTGATTATTTGGCAGCTATTTTAAACATTTTTCTGTCCTGGGAAAAAGGAAAAATCATTTCACTTCATTCCCTGAAACGTAGCGTAAAGACGTAATTATAACGAGGTCTTCTTTAAGTAAGTTATTTATCAGCTGACGAGGCTATGCTGTTAACTTCAGGAAGATGAAAACCAAGAGACAGTGTAACAGTTTCTTTGTTAACAGTGCCTTCTTCAGGCTCAACATAATTGAAAAATAATATAAACATAGTGGGTTCTTATTGCTTTAGTTTTTAACTTACCTGTTTTGTTATTCTCAGGTGTGTTGATCTTGAAGGTTGAGTCTGAGTAAGGTACTGTTAGTGTCAAAACTGTTACACTGTATCTTGGTTTTTGATTTTGTTGAAGTTATGTATATTAGGGATGGGCACTTGGATCCGGTTCTCGGTTCGTTCAGGATCCGGCGGTTCCACCCACCCCTAATGTGTATAGCTTCGTCAGTTGATTGTAATAAAATGTTTCATATTTAACCCGGATTATATTATTATTTTTATCTACTTGTAGATAGATCGTGAAATTATATTTATTTAAGCATGACTTTGCCTACTTAAATATCTGATTTGTATTTTTTGTTACTTGTGTTTTCTTCTGAAGGAATATTCTTTCCGGATATCGTTAAGTAATGATTTTGTAATATTTCCAGGTAGTTAACAAATACGGTGCAGATGCACTAAGATTGTATCTAATCAATTCGCCGGTTGTGAGAGCAGAGAATCTGAGATTTAAAGAAGAGGGTGTGAGAGATGTACTGAAAGATGTGTTTTTACCGTGGTATAATGCCTACAGATTCCTCGTTCAGAATGTGGAAAGATTAGAGAAGGTAAGTGTGTTACGACTTTAAACAATAATAATAAGACTTTGATCATGGCGAAACAAATTCAACTTTTCAAGTGAACTAATTCGGAGTCACGGAGTTCAGTAGCGATAATATTTTTCTTGCCAATTTAAACATTTAGTGGTTACGGCACTAACTAACGGATCTTGGGCCGGTGTAAAGACAGGTATGGAAGATAATTTGGAACATAAATAAATAAATAAATAAAAGTTGGTAGTGCAAGATGCTTGTTTAACGTACAGTGTGTGCCGTGAGATTCACAGTGTTGCCACATTGTAAGAATATTGTATTTATGTGGCAATGGAGTCAGGTTTGCCCCGGTACCGGCCAACTTGACTGAGACTTCTTCTGATTTCCTTCGGTTATCAGGCAAATGCTGGGATGGTACATTGAATAAGGCCAGAGCCGATCCTTGTTCTTTTTAAATATATCCAGAATGAAATGAAATGGCCGAAATTGGGCTGGAGATTGTTAAATAAACAAATAAGTAACCATTTCTTTTCCTTGCTTTATGACCTAGCGGGAAGCACTTCAAGACGTTTGTGAATATCGCATTGTCTGCATGTAAGACAACGGACGCGTGTCTTTCCAATGAAATTACTGTAAATAGCAAACTCGTGATGCTAAAGACTAGTGGCACGTAAGATATTGCATAATTTACGGTTTGTATTTCTGTATGCATAGTATAAAACGGTAGTAAAGCAATGCACAATCTGAAGTGAATTGTAGCTTCGCCCGAAGCACGAAAAAATAAATAAATAAATAAATTTTAAAAAAATGCATATTTGATAGCAAATTTTGGCCGAAACTTTGATTTACACTGTAATATTTTTGGACGTAAATATAAACTTTAGTACCGTACGACGAAATGGTGGACCTAACTAATATTCTTTCGTAGTTTGTATCGTGTTGCTTTAGATTTGTAGATCTGTTGATTGATTGTACTACATAACATTCTTTTTATTCTAACAGGAGGAAGGTGTTACATTCAAGTACAATGAGACAACAAGCAAAGTATCTGGGAACAAAATGGACAAGTGGATCCTCTCCTACATGCAATCGTTATTGCTATTTGTGAAGCAGGAAATGGCAGCATACAGGTTGTACACTGTCGTTCCCCGATTAGTTAAATTCATTGATAATCTTACGAACTGGTACGTGAGGATGAATAGGAAAAGACTAAAGGTAAGATTCTTTTATTATTATTATTTATAATTATTTTGAATTCCAAATATTAAATTTGCTTTTTCTTCAAGATATTGAGGCATTGGTAAACTTGATTATGTCTCCAGTCTTATTTCGACATGAAATTACTATTTATTGTGGTGTTACATTCAAAAGCAAAGAAATGTTTATGCGGATGCAATTCTTGTGAGAAAAATGTTCGTGAGGCATTGTTGCTAATAAAAATGTATGGGTGAAATGTATCCTGTCAAACTTAGTGTCTGGTTTCGTTTTGTATGTAATGTTCAAGCTGTCAATTTGAAATAGAACATAAACAATGAACTGCATGACGAAAGTACAAAGTATAAATTGCATACCAAGTTATCTGTCTTATTATTTTGAGAGAATAAAGACATTCCTTTGTTTAATTGTAGCTGAACATACAAAAACGAATCACACCGTGTGTTCTGCAAGGTATTGCTCATGGTGTTGTATGGATACTAGTTTTATTATGTTTCTCACAACAATAGAGACTAAAAGAACCTAATTACATTGTTGCCAGTGTTAGTAAATATAGATAAAAGTTCAGTGATCAATTTGGTAGAAGTTGAATACTTTTTATAAAGTTTAAAACAAAGCAGTTTTTCTGAGGTTTCATTTTTCTTTCACAGGGTGAAGGTGGCGTCGACGATTGTCGCTTTGCGTTGGAAACCTTATTCAGTGTGCTTTTCGCTATGGTGAGGCTTATGGCACCATTCACTCCTTTCTTGACGGAACTGATGTACCAGAATTTGAAAAATCTTGTTTACGGAGATAAAAGTGCTGAGAACTCCGGAAGTGTACATTATCTTATGTTACCTGACGCTAGGTAAGAACGCTATTATTTCACTTACGTTTAAATGAGTCGTACTTGTTTTATTTTACTAATTGCGAACAACTAAAATTTTATTTAAGTATGAAAAAGGGTACGTGCCTTACTAAATAATAATATATTATTCTTATCAACCACGAATTAATTTTACTCGCTAAGTACTTTCAGAACATTTGTCCTCTGTGCTTAGAAATTTTTTTTTTTTTTTTTTAGTTATTAAGGTAGTTTCTAGTGCTATTCAGGATTCGGGAAATTTCCGTCAGTTTTACCAGGTGAATGCCGGGATTGCACCTTATGTAAGGCTCTGGTCGATACCTTCCGCATTCTCTACCTATCCCATCTCGGCTTGAGACAAAGATGCCAGAACGCCATACCTGGTTCGTTTATAATTGCGGACGTTTTTTCTCTCTGGATTTAAGTTTAATCACTTTTCAACCGTCCGTAACGTAATTACATAGAGTTGCTTGATTTGACGATGACTCGCAAATACTTGTATATTGTTCTGTTCACAAATGGAATCACAAATTTTCACACACAGCGGAATTTTCTTGTTATTTTAAACAATCTACATGTTTCTAATTAAACTATATTAACTTTCTGTGTTTTGTTTTAAATTCGCAAAATCGAGAACGTTGTAAATGAATTATTGATTTTTTAAAATTTAATTCTTAAGACCTATAGGCAACTTTGGCTCAGGCCGGATGGATGATGATTAGATGAATTGGTGGAATGAAGTAAGTGGGATGCAGCTGGAGAACCCCGAGAAAACCCAGTCACGCGGTGTTCGTCCACCACAAGGCCAACATGGCATAAGCAGGGATCGAACCGACGACCCGTAGCACCAGAGGTGAGCTCTTTACCATTGAACCACCATGGCTCCCTGTAAATGGCTCACCTAGTGTAAATATGGTTTTCGTAATAATATATTGTTATTTATTCTAGTTAAATGTGAAACTGAAACAACTTTTATTTTATCAATAGGAAGTCATTAATTGATGAAAATATTGAGAGAGCAGTTAGCAGATTACAGACTGTTATAGAACTCGGAAGAGTAATCCGAGACAGGAAAACTCTACCTATTAAGGTAAATAGGTGATACCATTAGATTTTATACTTTTTAAGTTGTGGAGTGTGCTGGTCATTTTTTATCTCACATTGAGTTAGTTTCATCTAGAACCAATTTCGTATTTAAGGTATTTGCAGAATCGAAAGCCTAACATAAGTTTATATGTGTGTCTAATAATTTTAAATGGCTTTTAAGTATTGACCGGTCCTTTCCTCTCATAATGTAACATGGTTATATTTTTTTACAGAAATGCTTGGGTTACAGTCGGTCCGGAAATAATAGAACAAGTTAATCATTCACATCTATGATAGATTATAAGCTTGAATTAGCTGTTAAGTTTTGCCAAATAAGCTTAACTGTGCTGACGTTTCTTTTATTCTTGTTTTCGTGTGTGGGATTTATTTAGAGGCCTTCAGAATGCATATTTATCTTAAGAAAATCCGTCACAATATAGTTCCGTCTGAATAACCAAGAAATTCCCAGCCTCATGGTAAAAGTATTGAAGTGTATTAGGTTCGAACTTCGCACATGCTAGTCATCGAGTCTTGAAATTTTCGTTAGTCCCACCAGGCGAATGCCGGATGATTTTTTGGCCATCATCTTTCTTACTCCTCCCCGTTTCCCCTGGAAAATTCTCTTGCTGAGATACGCCATCCCCAGTACTTGAGGGATGGGCATAGAACTTTCAAATCGTTAAAGCGAATTAAATAAAAGATGAAATTAATTAATTAAAAGTATGTAATTGGCAATCGAAAGCAATTAGAGCTTGTAGATAACTAGATTGTTTTTTAGATCTCCGCAGTTGTTCAGATCTTTTTTTCTTACAAGAACGAATGGTAATCCAAATATTGGGCATAATATTTCGGGTAGCTTAGTTTAGTTTGTTTAATTGGACACACAAACAATTATAGTGAATAAAATGTTCGAGGAAAAACATAGGAAGTTAGCCGTCCAAGAATTGACAATTGGTTGTAATGTTTTTTGTGAGAAGTCCGTGGAAAATTGTCTTGGGAATGACTTCATTCCGCGTGTTAATTGATGTACGTTTACCGCATAATCATGAATAATATCCCTTAACCGCTTATAAGTACTGACAGTCGTTCCACTATACAACGACAAAAACTTCAACAGGTTACTTTTTCACAGTTGCATGTACTTAAAATAAATTAAATTAGAAGCTTCAAATTTTGTGTATTTGTTGTGTAGTCTACTATAAAAAAGGTATTGTAATTATGAAACTATAACTAACTTTGGTCTAAATCTCAATGTCTGCGTATAGCTTCTAAACCAATCATTTTGTCTCTTAACTCTTTTTTGTTCCCCAACGTGCTTCTAGATGGAATGATAATCCCTTTCTCGCACACAGTTAAAAAAAAAGAGACTCATTTGGAATGAGCACATAAGTTGAACGAAATATGTCAACACACTGTCTCTAAAAATGCCTTTGGAGCTTTACATTCTTTGAGTAGACTTAAAAATTTTCTTCCCATCTCTCTTAAGAAAATGCTCGTACAGGCTGTTGTAATGCCTCATGTGGATTATTGTAACTTATTGTCTGCTAACCTGATGCACTCACTGGCTACATTCAAAATGCTTCAGCGCGTTTTTTATTTAATCTTAAACGTTACGAGCATCTAACATCTTATTTCAATAGGCTGCAATGGTTAAGTCTCACAACGACAGGAGTGGCATTCTTTAACACTTCGATGCAAAATTCTACGCGTTCGGCAACTTACTTATTTTTTTACAACGTTTCAAGTTCCTAAGCGATCATCACAACCGTGACACCAGGTCTCGCGTGAATCTGTTATTTTCTATTCCTCACCATAACTCATCCTTTTATTCGAAGTGCTATACGGTTTCTGTATCCTGTAAGTGGAACGGACTGCCAATCTCTTAGGGATTCAGCTTCATTAACAAGTTTTAAATCTATGCTTTACAACCACCACAACTAAGATAAGTTTTAAATTTTTATTCTTTTAAATTGTCAAATTTTGTCCAATAAATACTAGTATCGCTTTAGCTGTCAATATATATTAAATTGTAAGTCGATAATGTTAGGTTATATATACTCCCATGGTATTTATATCCATATTCTCGTGTGTGTGTGTGTGGGGGGGGGGGGATAGTTAACTTTAGTAACTTTAGTCACTTTTAGTGACTATCAAAAATATGTAATGTAGATAATTTTCGTTGTTTCCTAAGCGTTTTATTCCCTCTTTTAGTTTTATTTTATTTTCTTTATGATTTTACGAAATTTGTTGGATTATTAATCTGTTTCATCTTAGCAATGTTTACCAAAACTGTCAATTACTCTCTTTATATTCATGATTGAGTGGTAGGAAAGGCCGTAAGGGCCTTAACTTCGCCATGTAAAACAAGGCATAAATAAATAATTAAATAACTTTCCTTACCTAAGCAAAACGGTATGGAATTCTGGTATGAATCATGTTTGTGCTTTTTCTACAAGATTATGAGTGAACTCAAATAAAATTGGTGCGTGTTTCTCCAAACGAAAGTCAAAATCAATCTCCCACTGTATCTATTCGTAATATAGGTAAGGCTTAACATATTTAAGAACTGTATTCTTTTCTTTTATCAGTATCCTTTACCAGAGGTGGTTGTGATCCATACCGACGAGGAATGTTTGCAAGACATAAAAAGTTTGGAATCCTATGTCTTGGAAGAGTTAAATGTCCGGACATTGACGGTAACTACAGACAAACAGAAATATGGTGTAAGTCTTAGGGCAGAACCTGACCATAAGATACTTGGAGCTAGATTGAAAGGTGCATTCAAGTCAGTCACCCAAGAAATCAAGGTATTCACTATCATATAAAAACTATTCCTTTCCTTTCTCTCCTATTGTTCACCTCAATGCACCCTGCTTCTCTTGTATAGTTGCACCGCTTGATTAGTTTTCAGTTGTATTTTTCTTCGTAGTTTCTGTGTATTTTGTCTTGAGTGCTTTTAGCAATTGAATTTATTTTCTATCGTAGTAGTGTTACTTCTAGTGTATATGCTTTATGATGTGTCTTAATATATTTTTTCACAAACTGTATTTAGCCATTCTTACGATTCTTCAGACCAGTGTCTGCTTATGACTTTGCTAAATCTTTCGTGTGTAATTTGTGTACATCTTTCGGTAAAAGAATTTTTATCATTAACATCATATATATGAGGGTCGAATGAGAAGTAATGCCTTTCATTATATAATTTATCAATAGATGGTAGGACTGATGCACTACAGGCATGTGCTTGTTCCTGTACATTTTTGCTTTTGTTACTTTTTGCGCCTCGCAGTTGTACAAAGAGTTTTGTTTGTCCCTATAGCTCTTGAATTGGAGACATGGGAACATTCGTCCGTGCGGTTTTAGCACCGTGCTGTGACTGAATTTCTCGCTGTTGAAGACACGGTTTTTATTGAAATTCACCGACATATGCAGGCCATTAATAATGTTTTCAGTGTGTCTGGTTTGAAACCATTGAAGACTGTGAGACCACTGAGAAAATGGTTGAAGGTACAAGATGTAATCGTTAAAGGATGTGCGGATTGCTTGGATGAATATCCGCTTGCTTATCTCAGGGTAAGATTTATTGTGCGTTCTTGACGTCGAAGAACGGATAATACTAGCTTTCCTGAGGACAATGCGTCGTGTCCCAGTAGGTCAAACGCTGACCTTGGGCGTGCTTCGGAGGGAGCGAAACTATGTCCAGTAGGAAGCATATCTTGCAGTTTCTCTAGATATGAAGGAAATACTATTTTTAATATTTTCATTACTTGTTTTTAAAGCTATATTCCAACACTGAGCGAGGAATTTTACGACTTCATGAATAAATCATTAATTTTCGTACTGAATAATATCCGAAAACAGAGCTTCTTACATGGATTATACATCAAAGTTAATTATCTAAATTAATTACAACAAAATTCATTAAACTAAGCAAAATATACAATTGATACATTTCAGTTCTTTTGATATTCACCATATTCAATATGAAGTTTATTTGCGTCACTCTTGACTGGCGAGGATGAGAATGAGCATCCCTCCCTCCTGAGAATGAGCAAACACGCGTAGCAGGCTGACGGGTAGATATACTTACAAGGGTAGTGTTTCGGTTCGAACAGGATTTTCTTGACAAGACTTCGTGTATATATATATTCGTACCCCAATACTGGTAATGCTTGCAAAGTAATTCGACTGTGTAAGGCTGCGTTTGTCCGCTAGAGGATGTTAAACATTTGGAGTAAGTGGAAGACAACCCGGACAGCCGCTTCATCAACTCCCACAGTTTTCGGTTTGAACAGGCATTTATTACTCAAAATATATACATGAACATACCTAACAGTTTTGACAAAAACTGCAAAGTCACTCTACCGTGTAACAAATAGTTTGGCATATATAGGCCAGTTTTCACAAATATAAGTGAGAGTTTTCCACAAAGTGAGTAAAACAGAAGGGAGAATCATAATAGTCACACAGGGCAAAAGACACATTAGGGCAACCTTCAAAATTTGAAAGCACACTCCATGTGTGCGCGATGTCAAATGCCGTGTACCCAGTATGAGGTACCCGTAACTCAGTAATTTCAAGAGTGTAATTCAAGTGCCATTTGACTTCGCGCACATGGAGTGTGCTTTTCAAGGTTGCCCTGTGCGACTATTATGATTCTCTCTTCTGTTTTACTAACTTTGAAGAAAACTAGTCTACATATGCCAAACGTATCCATATAGAGTGGATTGTAGTTTTTGTCAACACTGTCACGTATGTTCATGTATATATTTTGAGTAATAAATGCCTGTTCAAACGGAAGCTGCGGAAGCTTATTCAGCGGCTGCCCGGGTTGTCTTCCTCTTACTCCAAATTTTTAACAACCTCTGGCGGACAAACGCAGCCTTATACAGTCGAATATACGAAGTCTTGTCAAAAAATTCGTGTTCGAACCGAAACATTTCCCTGGAGTAGTGATATCTTGCATGATCGATTAGCGTTGCTAAGCAACCATTTATAATTATTTAGACATAGTAAATTTTGCATTTGTTTATATAGTTCATTAGTATAATATATGTTCATGATCATCATCATTATTAATTTATTACATACAAACACATAAATACAAAGAAGTTACTTAATATATACTGGTGGGGGTACATTACAGAGATGGTCGTGACAGCTTTTAGATATTCCTTGTGAGAAATGGATAGCGAACAGAAAAGATTGCATGGAAAGTAAATAACAAGATAAAGAGTAAGGTGTAAGGAATGCTTCATTAAAATGTTTCGATTTTTGCATAAGTTACAAGATCGGAAGCGTTACTTCTTAATCAGTTTTGATAATTGCAATGAACAACTTTAAATTTAACAAGCTATCAGAAAGTTACTGATGAAAAAGAAGAAAAAGTACACATCGTAGGAGTGCTCTGCTTCTTGTCGAAGGTTATAGTGAGTTTTGTGTGATAATTAGATGCATGTGCTTTGTGGATAAATAAGCGTAGTTCTTTAGAGGTATGTTTTCCTTTCTTTTTCCTTGTGTGTTGTTTTAAATCTATCTTTATACATACAAGCATTTTTTTTTGTTTTCCACTTCTATATATTTTCTTATTAGCGTCCTTTTTAACTTCATGTGTGTGTGTGGTGGAGGGTGAAATACCATTAGATTTTTTAAGTGAAAATTGTTTATTTAACAGAAATGTCATGGAAACTGTTTAGTTTACAGAATCAAGTCATTTTTTCCTCAGCTTCACATACTATCAGGATGATACTAAAGCACTGAGAGTCACTTGTCTTTCCTTTTCCCCGGTAGAGTGCTCATCAATGACGTCATCCTTCAGACTTGTTACGGGCTTGAGCCATTGCTACGTTACATAAAAATATATATTTAGTGTATAGATAACGGACCTAGGAAGCTAACACACCAGAATGGACAAGAAGCCAGCTAGAATTGAATCTAGCTATAACATCTGTGGGCTGTATTGTATAAATATGCAGTAGATATTCTCTTCTGTCAGATTGCTTGAAGTGTCACAATCTTACAGAATACATTTAGCGATGCCGATTAATCCCAGTTAAATAAGTAGAATAGAAGTATTATTTTTAGGAGTATTTGAGCAACGTATAATAATGTCGTTTTGTTCTTAATAATGGTAAATGATATAAGAAAAAAAAAGTATGAGACCAATCCTGTTAGTTGAATTGGGTCTTTTGATAAGGACATAGTAAATACGTGATATTTTTGAATAATTATAACGATATTATGTATTGGTTGACCAAACATATTAAAAAAAAAGTAACTTAAAGTCATATTTGAATAGAAATTTAAGAATCTTGAACTGCGAAATGAAAAAAAATTAAGACAATTCGAAATTTGGTAGAAAAGGAAAATTGAGAAACAAATGAAAAATAAACTTTGGTGTAAGAAGAACAAGATCGCATTTTGAATAATTTATATAATAAAAGCTAAACAAAAAGAGAGGGCTTTTTTCCCTCCGAAATCGAGAACTGGCTTCTGTGCTTATTCCTAAAACATACGTCAAGTAGCAGCAACCTCATTGTATAATTCTGATCCAGTTGATAGCAATTTTGCCAGCTGTGGCTAGAACGATGTTCAATATTCACCGTAATATGTTCTATTGTGTACTTAACATTGTTGTAAGAAGTGCATCCACTCATTTATTTCAGATGTTGAATGACAGTCAGTTACAAAAGTTCCTTGAAGAAAGAAAAATCGATGTTCTTGGCCACACATTGGAGTTTTCAGATTTAAGGCTAATGTACAGCTTCACAGGGGACAAAGCGACAGAACTTTCAGAGAAATACGAGGCACATTCAGACAACAGTGTAAGTAAATAGTACATCATGGTTGAATGAAAAGAAATTTTTGGAAATAATTTCCACGTGTAAGTAGTTTTATATTTTAAGTAGAAATTTGGTGCTTCTCCAGCGTGGGCTGGGTTCGCTGTCCCAAACTCCTGCAAAAGACACACACACAATAAACAGACAGTTTTGCAAATTTTCGAACATTTCTTCTTCATCTGGCTAGTAAGAAGAAAGAACACATGTATGAAACAAAAGAATGAGGAGATAGTGGCGCCACGCAGAGGACGATGCATCCTCCCCCCCTTGCCACCCCCAACCGGATAGGACCTGCTCCACCTTCGTCACTTCTCCCACGATCACTATCCATACTGATAGTGCCCACCAGACCTTAAATGCTGAGGGTACATGGCACATCTCTAATGTAATAGACATCCTAACTTGCAAATTCTGTGATGCCTTCTATGTGGGGGAAATAGGTGGAACCTTCAATATTCGTATTAATAACCATCGCCACTTTTGCGTCATCAACAAACCTGATGCTACAGGAAACCCAGTTACACAACATAAATTTGGATTTCTCCTTCCGTGTTGCTATAATACATATTCAGCCCCCATCAATCAGCACCTCAACATGCGACCTGTGGGAAGGGACCTTTATTTATGTCTTGAGCGCGAAAATGAAACCTGGCCTAAACCTTCAATAGTCCGTAAACCCACAGTCTTCCTTCCCCATTCCCCTTCTGCCACTCCGTGCAAATGCACACGCTGTACTGTCGTGGTAGTTACACCATTTATTCAGATAAGACGTAAGAAACACAACCAGAATATGCGCACAGACTTTGGTTCAGTCACTGGTATGTTAAAGGCTGTCTGCTCGATGATAAATATCTGCATGACAAGCAAAGATATGAAAATCTCTGATGTAACTGTCCATCTCATGTTTTCCTCGGGCTGGGGGGGTGCTTATAAAAAAAACTACTTTCCAAGTGTAGGAAATTTCCACACCAATTATGTATATGAGTTTAACCCAAATTGTTACCTTAGTAAGGCATTTCCAAAGCTTGACGTGTCATCTAACCTAACACCTGTTCTGGTGATAGAATTTACATATTTGAGACATGAACGTGCTAACGTAGTAAAACACTTTATTTTACGGTGTTAGTTCGTTACGAAATCTGTAGGATTCTTTTGATCAACCATTGTCCAAATATTTACTGATCCATTACAAGATCATGCACTCCATACATAGAATTTACAAGTTAACAGTTTCAGTTTAAAATGTCAGTGTTCACTAAGATTGGGATTTACATAAAGTCTCTTTGTCATGAGTAGTTGTGTGATAATTGTTAAGTTAATAACTATCGTTTTACAGATCCTTGTTTTGTTGGATGTTAGTCCTGATCAGTCCATGTTGGACGAAGGCGTCGCACGTGAAATTGTAAACAGAATCCAGAAGTTACGAAAGAAGGCTCATCTCGTACCAACTGATGAAGTAACAGTATATTATCAGGTAACTCCAGCAACAAGTGATCTACACAGGATAGCGTCTACTCACATAGAATATGTAGAGGGGGTAATCAAAATGCCATTCAGATCTCTTCAAGGCGGCCAATTGCAGAATATCATTATTGAAGAAAAGCAACAGGTTAGTATACGGAAATAACGTCTTAAGTAATAGAATTGCTTGTCGCACATGTGACACAAGAATTTGTAATATAAATAAATAGATTCGGTAAATGGTCTGTTGTTCTATCACTCATTCACTAACGTGACTCTTACTGTGATTGAAACAAGTTAGAGCTGCGATTTTACGAACAATCGCAAAGGCACTTGATCGCATTTTAGCCACGCAAGCATTATTTTTTTAATATAAAATAGGCTGGCAACACTGACAGGTGCAGTGCTTAGGTTCGGGAAAATCCACAGTACTTATGTCGAATAATGTTTATGCCAAGTTTGGCTCAGCTAGGTGTAGCTGAATGGAAGCAATTTGAAAAATTGATTATGTATGTGCTGGGAACACTGAACTCCTTCACCAATCAAGACGGTTCTTGGGGCTCTGAGCTAGTCTAGCTAAGACCTTTCGAACGACATCTCATGCACCTCATTGTTCATGAGATATGGGCTGGAAACGTTGATAACAGGGTTCCTGGGGGGCGGGAACATCCGTAGTATGTTTCTGTTGAGTCAAATCATGTTTATGCCAAGTTTGGTGCTTCTATGGCTAAAATAATGGAAACAATGTGAAAGAAAGATAATTTTATAGAAAATAGGCTGGCAACACTGGTAAGTGGGTTGCTTGACAACGTAGACCCTCTCAGTGTTCTTGTATTGTGTCGAATATTGTTTATGCCAAGTTCGACGCAGCTAGGTCTAACTGAATGGAAGCAATTTGATTTATTTTTTAAGGAATTGGGCTGGCAGTACCGAACCACTGCACCAATGAAGACGGTTCCAGGGGTTCTGAGCTAGTCTAGCTAAGACCTTTCGAACAAGACCTTATGGTTCATGAGATATATTTTTGGCATGGGCTAGCAACACTGATAACGGGGTTCCTGGGGAGCGGGAACATTCACAGTATGTTTCTATTGTGCCAAACAATGTTTTTATGTCAAGGTTTGTGCTGCTATGACTACGATAATAATTTTATAGGATGTAAGTGGTAAGGGTGTTGTTTTCCAAAGTGATATCTACATCAAGGAATGTGACTTTAGTGTTTGAGATGGATCAAGTTAACTGGACAACACGGAACTGGTTCAGCTGTTCTAGGAACGTGTTGAGGCTGGTTCTTTGTCTGTTACCATGACCTCTTTCCATGGTCAGGGACTACTGCATTTTTTCAGGTTCTAGTTCAAATAAAAGCGCACTTGAAGTATACACTATACATATACAAACAAAGAATCCTGCAGTCGAAATGGTTTACTAGAGATGGTCTAGGCAACAGAGTGAAACACGTGCTGTTGCCTGGTGGGATTTACCAGAACTTCGTAACTCATTTCATAGTGGTGACAGCAGAACGTGCAGACAAAACAGAGAGAATTTTAGCAATATGATAAAATTATTATTTTTTTTGTTTGTTTGTTAAAGAAAACATAATTATGTAGTTTTAATAATTATTGCAAGCCGGTCACTTGTTCAAACCGTGGTTGGAGACATCCCATGGAGGTGACATTTGCAGAATTTTTAGTCACTTAAATAAATCTAAAATTTTGTTTAAAAAAAATGATCAGGAGCAAAATCCTTTTATTTATAAAATCGATTTTTAAAATAAGATCTACCATTTTTGGGCAAAAAGAAACCAGACATGAATTTTTCCTTAATTACAGCGTGTTCATGTAGGACTTTTTAAATTTGTTTAACTGTTTGGAAATTTTATGTTGCAAGTATTATTGAAACTATTAATCTCTTCAGGCCGTAATGCACAATGAAAACATATAGTCAATTAACGTTAACCATACAAATTAAGCTGGAATCAGGTACGTTTATTTTAGATACAATCTGGAAATGTACTTTTAATTGTATGGTGAGTTTATTAGTACAAATTAGTTTCTTCAGCAGCGTGAGTACTAATCCTTTCTACTCAAATTTTACTTTATATATTATCTTGTTTGTTTCTATTTGTATTTTAGAATGGGTATACTAATAAATTATTCGCTTCATGTGTTAATAGTTTAATATATATCAAAATTACGAATTCATTTGAATTCAAAATTTGCTCACCAATAAATATTAGTGTACTAATAATGTCCAGCACTGGAGTGGTTCCAACTTAAATTGAAGAAAAATCTTGGAAGTAGGGCACAGAATAAAAGTGATATAAATCTTAGTCATTTCTATGCATCGAGTGAGGGTGAAGCCGTATCTGTTGGCTAATAAAATTGTAGCATATCCCAGCGAATCGGGATGTGTTACAGTTTCACTTGACTTATATTACTCAAGACCAGATTTACAGTTGCAGTAAGATAGAAAGAAACCTGCTGAGTTCTACCTTGTAATCTTACTAATTTATGTAAGGAACTTTTATTTGTTTAATGTACCACGCTCAAACGTATCTTTATTGTTTCAGTTGAAAGGTGCTGAGCTGAAATTAGTTGTTCAAAAAGGGTTTACAACTGGTTGGAGTTCTGGTAATGTTACAACACAAAGAGAAGCTCAAGGAGATGGGAACAGAGAAGAGCCTACTTGCAGGTATGTACTGTAGATTTATAATAATTGATTGAGCAGTGATGTGTGATATCCTTGTGTTTTTCATGGTGATTGCGAGAAAATTGTCCAAACATAGATGTTGCTGCCGTGGGAATTATAGGTAGCACATGAGTGTTGAAAATAATGACTTTGACATTCTTTAGTACTGCTTATACTTCAGTTGCGGGTTTCAGTCGTTTTTAACAGTAAAAATTTTAAAATTCGGATTGTGCTCGAAAATTTTGGGGATCTGGCATAATCCGTGAGTGAAAATATGTCGTATCAACGCACTAATGTAGTTACGATTCCTAAAATATGAATGTGGTCAGACTTGAGGTGGAACGGGTTCATAGAGAGCGTTCCCGGGAACTAATTCTTTTCTTTGGAATTAGTTCCTTTTGAAAAACATGGAACGTGAACGGATTCAAGTTCTTTTACGTTTAAGAAACAAGTAAACGTTCCCTTTTAAGATAAACTCATAACCAAAATCGTTCATATTTCTGTGATCTGCTTCATGTAACCCTTCCTTGTTTTGCGCGAGTGTATATAAATTTCATTTTGGTTAATACTAGTCTAAGAAAACAGTGCTATGATGCATGATCCACCACCCTTAGCCATTAACTCATAACCAGAGCTGAAACCGGATTACTTTTGATGACTCGATCTGGGTAATATAATTAACGGAATTTTGAAGTCGTGTTTCTTGTACTCTAGGGGGTAACAACTCTGGTCCTGGTCACCCCTAAAAGAAACACTATTCAAACGCAAGGAAATAATTAGAACTCCGCTTTGTACTCCGGGTTATCGGGTCGCCTGGTTTGGCTGGGTCTGAAGCCTAGACGCGATCCAAAACGACCCGGTGACTCATTTCAGCTTTGCTCATGACCATGCACCGTCTTTTGAATTGTACATGGAAAAAATCCTTTTTTGAATAAGTAGTTTCATTTTTGCTGGAACATGTTTTTTATTTGAACGGAATACGTTACCTTTTCAATTCAAGACTGAAGTGAACTCCAAGGTTCTTGTCAAAGGAACTGTACTTTGTACGAATTCATTTTTTTATCAACTTCTCTATAATTGGATGTAATAAAATACTCAAAAAAGGAAATACATTATGAAAACCTGCACATAAAGTGAAGGGCGAACGTGGATATTATTGTAGGACAGCAACTTAAGCAGGTACCATCTCGTAAACATATCCCATTTTGTAACATCTCATAATAATCGAGAAAATAAAGCACTCTAGTGACAGAAACTTCTAATAAATTAACATATTTTTGGTAGTATGGTCCACTTTCCTTTAAGCTTTTAAATGCGCAATTTCTGTATCCTGTTTTCAATAGTGATATGCACGAGCAAAAGTGGGGGAGCGGGCAACTTTTTCCACTTCTCTAATCGCCGCGCATGTTGTAAAATAACTCTCTTCGCACTGCATGTACTAAATGATCGTACCATTCATATATTTTCTTATTCTTCTGTGATCTTCCTTTTAGATACGTTAACCTACAACTTTGTGGACTCACCCCTCAGTATGGTGCAAAATCAACCAGTGGAACCATCCTGCTGGAGAATCCTCAAGGTGAACGCTTCTTAACATTAGAAGATTTGAAACGAGAGGTAAGTTTTGGCCTTGTTTTCGTACATAATTTGTATAAACTGGCATCTACAGCTTATGCCTGGTTCTGAATAGTTCTTCGGACAAGATTTATGCCTTAAATTATCTCCGTATTATCTAGTAGACCTAAGCGAAAATCTCGATATTGATTACGGTAGATGTGTTTTTAACCCGCCTGCTTGCAAGACCAAAATTATTTGAACTGTTGTGTGGGCTTACAGTACACTCAAAATCATAGAAAATGACCGACGAGAAAAAATTTAACAGTCCAAAAGTTGCATAGTATACCAATGTAAAAGAAATGGCTTGTTCAGTATCCTACGTAGTCATATTACTACGTTAATTTGCTTCAATATTGTCAAAATTCTTCAACTTTTTGATCGTAGAAAATTTTCTATCGGCCACTTTCTATGACTCTGAGTGTACATGCATAAGATGTCTTATACTTCTAAAAAAACCACTAAAGCTCGCGTGGTCTCATGTGTACGGTAGCGGACTTTGGATAGGCACTGATGAAACGCGCAGTTTGGTGCTTGATTGCCGATATGGGAGATTTTTCCTCAGCTACACCAGGCTGATGCCGGAATGGTATCTTCAAAACTAGACCCTGCCTGACCCCTTTCCCACTTTCCTCATCTTTGTTGTCACTTGTAAGTGGAACTTGGTCCTTTAATTCTTCGTACTGATTACACAGCGCGGAAAACATAATGAAAAGTTACACCCACCGTGCGGTTCAAGAATCCTCACATAAAAATCCACACCAAAATAAATATGCTGGACGAGCATTCGGTAGAACAACACTACCTTCGATGGTCCCCAAAGGTTAAAAAGGAAAAATCAGGACAAGGATATCTAAAAAAGGGAACACAAGGGGAAAAATCAGGACAAGGACATTAAAAAATAGGGAACAGAAGGGGACCAAAGCTGGTTCGTCGAAAAAATGCAAGTGGCGGCTATCTGAGATGAGATAGCCGCCATTTGCATTTTTTCCTTTTTAAACTTTAGTGTGGATTTTTAGGTGAGGGGATTCTTGAACCGCACGATAAGTGTACCTTTTCATTGGTCCTTTAAGGTGATGCAGTCTAATATTTACCAATAAATGTTAATTCGTTGTGATTTATGTATGAAGGTAACGTTAAAAAAATTCATTGTTAAGCGAAATATTAAGTTAGTAAGCTTAAGACTCGGCAGCGAGCGGCCGTAGCTTGGTTGGTAGAACGTTGGCTTCTCATTCCGGAGGTTCTGAGTTCGATCCAAGCGGCAAGCCATCCTACGGAAAGGTTTATCCTGTCATACCAGGATGGTGCCGACTCGTCCCGCATCCTTTTCTCATCACTGCTCCGGCTTGACCCACAGATGCTTAAAATTCAAAATTTAATGAAGGGTCGGCGTTGAGTGCATCCTCACTATTTCGATTTGAGGAGAAACTAAGCCAATTTTGTAAAGCTGCGAAGTTGTAAGTATGAACTTTGTGACATGAAGTGAACGTTTAGTTTTAGATTTTTAGCTGAACTGCCTAGCCTATGGTGTCATAATTTGGGGCAGTCACATATCTCACAAGTAACAATATTTCAAGTAGACACTCAAACCTAGGTGATAGGTGCAAGCGTACAGTGGTGTGAGAAAAAATGGCGGGAAAAGTTTTGGGCACAGTTACGTGCGATAAGACACTGGTGCTAGGTTCCATGCATTGCTGCTTGTTATGGTTATTAGTAAAATGCCACTGATAACTGCGTCGTTATACTCGTAGTCACGAGATGGCGACACTAGTACACGAATAAAAGTGGGTAGAATTCGTGGAATGGTGCACGATACTGTGTGTGAATTTATTCAACGGGCATGTAATCAGACAAATCACTATGATAATGATAAACAGTGAGGAAGTGATTGAAACAGAGGCGTTTGACACACCATCAACACTTAATAACACAGATACAGTATTACTACTGGCATCTTCCTGGTCATTGGATATTTGCCAAGTATCTCTGGAATGGTTATGTAGCGATCAGTCATGCTGTTCAGGATCAACATCGAGGCATGCCATCTTCCAAGGATACTGATGGGAAACTAAATCTTGAGAAACATAACTGATTGTATACCAGACAGACGTTTTATAATATTGTCACTGTATCACCATAGCAACGCATGAAACCTGGCATAAGCTATTTATATAAGTGGTCTATCGCATGTAATTGTCCCCAAAACTTTTCCCGCCGACGCTTAACTATTGCACCTAATCCTTGACGCATGAACTAGTATTGTATATTGATTTACAAAATCTATATCTTATCTAGGTTTGAGTGTCTACTTGAAATAATGTTACTTGTCAGCTAAAAGTAAGTTATTTGCAACATTTGTCGCTTGATACCATAGAATTCCATAAGTACCTTGCCTGCTTTAACTTGTAGTAATGTTTTTCGTTTATCTTGAGTTCTCAAAATAAAAAAAGGACCGTCGGTTTTCATACACTTTCTCTGCGCGGTTTTTTTTTAATGGATGATGGAATGCAGAAGAAGCTTCTGAATGCTTTAAAAAAATAATACAGTGTATTGCGAAATATACAAGATCCGGTGTTAAAAGACGACTGACGGTCATGTTAAGTCAGGTTGTTTAGACCTGGGTTTGGATAAATTAATGAATGATAATTATTTTCTATTAAAATCTGTTCTCAAGTAAAATACTAAAGAGAATTTATTTCGGAGAAAAAAAATAATCATTTAATTCTTTACAGCAGGTAAATCCAGCTCAAAGTCTTGGTGTTCTCGAATTATTTCTGGATGCTGTCCATAATCTTCTCTTTTTCCTGGATTCAGGCTATTGTTTCATCTGCAGTCTTTCCGATGCATGTACTTGCTTAGTTGCCATCATTGCTTCTTGCGCACACACTTGTTAACATTTGTGTGTTAATGTTTGTAACCTAAAATCAAATCACCACGAGGAAGTTCCAGTAATTCTTAGTAAACCACAACTGAGATGTTTCAGTGAATTAATAAATAAACTAAATACAAATCAAGTTGATATCCGTGTTATTTTTGTCTCTCCTAATTTAGGTTCAAGTAATCTTTGGACAACAAGGACGAGAATTGGAATTGTATGTATGTAAAAACGATGGATCGAAAAAGTTGATAGAAGGAAAAGAGTTAAACGTCGGAGAGCTCTACAAAAAGACAGTTTACGTACTCCCTAAGAGTGAAAAGGAGATTTCCACCCCTCAGCAATCTGTTGGAATCAATCCTCACTGCAGGTAAAATATTTTAATTAATGTAATTTTTAGAATAAAAATTGCTGCTAAATGTAGTAACCTGAAAAGATGGCTCCTATTGACTTGGAAGTCTAGTACTATTAAATGGGAGCGTTGGGATTCTCTGAACCTATTTTTCTATCTTTCATTTTACTAAAACAGTCGTTTCTTATTATTAAGATGTACCTTACGGCTAAAACCAGTCAGTGGTTTCTAATTTTTGCTGTAGAAACTGTTTATTTGAAATATTTGAGTTTTTTATTTCCTTATTTAATAATGTATGATGGTAAAATAAGGTAGAAAAAAAATGGTACTTACATGTTCAGGGTGCAAAGACATGCACAAAAGTTTCAGAAACACAAAAGAAAAGCGGCAATGTTTCGCAGAAGCGTGTTCACATAATAGGAGAAGAATTAAATAGAGGACTGGAGCTAGTGAGCCGCCATGTTGCCAGGTCTGTCCCTTGTGGATGTACGGCGATAGTAGTATCTAAGATTTGTATCCTAAAATTATGCTGCAATCCCGCTTTCTGTCACTGCTACTTTGGTTGCGGGAAGGGTTCACGAATTACATTGTAGATGGCCCTACTGTTCAGATTCTGAACGACAAATATAGATATGTAATAACCACTTTCAAAGAGTTTTAAGTTGCAAATAGAGATTATTTGGTTCAAGGAAGCCAAGGCAAATGGAGAAGCCTTTTTGAATGTTCCTGTTCAGAGAGGAAGAATGGCGTTGATGCTGCATGAGGGATTGATCAAGTTTTATCAGTTCCAAAGTCCATATCAATGTAAAAGTCCAAAGTCCACTATAGTGATTTCATTCTATGAAAGCCTAAACAGATGAAGACGCTTTTTTCACAATTTCTCTTTGTGAGAAGATCGATGTAATGTTGAAATACATTGCATATGTACGCTGGAAGTTTATAAACATTAATGCAATAGTGTAGTGTCCTGTGAAATTCAATGCAACATACGTTTGACGTTGATTTTCAGGTGGACAATATTACGAGGCCTTCGTTGGAGACACCCACAAGCAGGCATCCGGGACAGTGAGATAGGGAATTCACAGTACAGAACTGCAAAGAATTGATTAAGTTTACCTTTCTTTTTAATACACTTCTCTTTCTAGGTGGAGTTTGGGTCTCCTTGAACGACCGGTTACTTGTGACCGAAAATAATGCTCAACAACAAAGGCTTTTTCATGAATACTTAGAACTATTGCTTATTACCGTGCAATATAGGTATTATTTATCACCACCACAGTTACAGTATAGCCTCATCATGCCGCATTCCTGGACATATCTACTGTGCACAGTGCTCCCAAGTTCCGGTAATAATCTTTGTTCGCGTAACCATCCACTTTGCTGTTTTAGTGGTTTAATAATCTTTTCATTGGGCCACAGAACGCGAGTATTGGAGAGCTATTAATGACCTTAGTTCTCTTGCTTAGCTGCCTTTCCACTCGTATCCAAGATGTGCATGCTGCTTTCTAATGTACTCATATATAACTCATGAAATTATTACTGTTTCTGATATAATATTAACAATATGTATTCCAATGAAGTGTTTCATTAATTAGTTATTCTCATAGCATTTTTCTATCTGTTCTTATAGGTTCGTGAATGTTCAATGCAATGGTAAGAAAGGCTGCATCCTGCTTGAAAACCCTGCAGGAGACTTCGTCCTGAAACTAAGATGTTTAAGAAAAAGAGTAAGTGCTCTCTTTGGCTTTGATGAAAAAGACATTGAACTTTCTCTTACGCCAAATAAAAATGAACCATTATCAGGAAATACAGACGTATTTTCTTTGTGTGGAAAGACAGTGTATGTAAGTAAGAAGTGATCACGGACAAAAATTAGGAATTGCATTGCTCAGCGTAATTTTATGTGATGGGAAGAAATTTTGGAAATGATACCAGTACACATTGAATAGACACAATCGAAATAAAGTCCTCGATGATTTGAAGAAGTATTGTTTGTTCCCTTCATTCTCTTCTTTGAATAGTGAGTTTGATATTAATAATGCATTTAGAAGAAAGATCAACGGTGATGGTTTGATTACCATTTTTCACATTAAAGGGAAGACTTACTTTCCTTCCTAAAAGCGTACTTTATTTGTGTTAAAATCGTATTAAGGCACTATATAACTGAGAGAATTGGTTTAATTTTTGACTGAAGGTAATGAGTTGTTCTCAGTCTTATAATGTAATTGCTAAATCGAGCCAAAGGTGTGTGAAATTTGTAACCCAATTTTAAAAGAAATAACATCTGTTATTCCAATGTTAATATTTACTTTTTATTCGTTTCTATCAGTTACTTTAATTACGTATAATTGATATGCCTATCAGACTCCGATTGACGAAGCACTATCTCTCATGGAATGTAGGATTTCTAACAATTTAACTGGAAAGTAGTTTTCATGAATTCGTTAATTCAGTCACTTAAGCCATCTTCCTTGTTTACTTGGCTTCAATATAACTAGGATGTTTGTCATTTTGCGAAGTTGGTTGCTTGCAAGGACAGTGGTCTAAGTTCCAAACGCCCTTTTACAATGGGCGTTTGGACACATACCTGCAGATTTGAACCAAAGGTCAGACAAATCTTTCTCTTCATCGCATTTGACAAGAGCCAAGGACCAGAAATCTTTCGTCCATCAAATATATTGACCATCGCGACTCATGATATGAAGCAGCATCCACTTGGACGCAAGTACATCGCTCCTCTTTGTGGAACTACTCGAATATCTGAGAAGCGTATGGACAGGGTTTCCACCAACCTGGAAAAGTCATGAGATTTATTTTTCAGGATGGGTTCCTGAAAAAGTTATTGAATTTATTTCCAGAAAGCATTTTTTATTGTAGAGTCCAATTTGTTCATATTGTACAAACCATGTTTCGATTTTTAAAAAATGTGTTGTTTGAAGTTGTATCTCATCATTATGCAGTGAATAAAGTGGGAAGTTGCAGGATATGTGCTCGTGTGTCTTCTATCTTTCTTAGCAAGACTCAAAAGCAAGTTCGTTTGAAGACCCCAGACCAAGTACTAGTGTTTTAGTTCTTGATGATTCAACCTATTCTCAGTACGAATTTACTGAGAAATCCAAAGGAACTGACTAATATTTGTGTAAAATTTCAGACCTTATTAAGTGTAAAAAAAGTTCGATGTGAGAAGTCGTCCTTGAAGCTGGTATCAAGCCATGCTACGTTCAATATTCAAAGTGGTTTTGGTGAAATTTTTAAGCTCGTGTTCGAAGACAGAGCCCCCCACAGCTCATTTATGGATTCAACTAAAGCTTCATATGGGTCAAGGACTTTAACTGATATCTTACTGAGTTCATAACTTTTTGTGGTATGATTTAATGATGTATTTAACAAAATTATTCAGAAGGAACAAAGCTGTACCTGAGAGTCAGAACCGCGTAAGTCCACTTTCGGCCAAAACTGTATTAACCCCCCAGTTTTAGAATCGACCGCTAAGCTTTTGGCCAAGTCATATTTTATGTACGGAAAATATGACTTGGTCTCAACTTAGCGCTTAGCTTAGCGGTCGATTGTAAAACTGGGGCTAATACAGTTTTGTACAATATTCCGAAGCTCTCACATAATGGTTGCATGATTCTTATTGTAGGCATGTTATCGCCGTCGGAACTGCATTACCCCCTATGTGGCAAACTTTGAATTTTTCACGAAGGACAAAAAACCGGTTTCTGGACTAAAGTCTGGAATACAACTTAAATACTAAAAAGCTGCTAGGTATATCTATATATATATATATATATATATATATATATATAAAAAAAGTTATTTCCACATGAATTTTTTCTACAGTATGCACAGTACACAGAACTATAAATTAATACCAAAACATGAAAAAATTAAAAAAAAAAAAATGCCACTTTGGGGGTATTGCAGTTCCGACGACGAAATACTGTACAAAAGTAAGTGTATTATGTAGTTCGTCCATTTAGTTTCTATATGAAAGGAGGTAGTTTTTTACTATTTTTTCTCGAAAAATAAGGATTTGTGACTTACACGGTTCTGGCTCTGAGGTACAGAAATGTACTTTGTGTTGATATATTGAAACAAAAGTGAGGACAGGATGAGCACAAGATATTTGACTTCCGTTTTTCTGAGTCATTCTACTGCTGAGAACTTGAGAGTACCTCAAGAACTTTATAGACCATCTTTTCCATTGCACAAAGTGGTCGAAGTTTTGATGGATGGTCTGTTTTAGGAATTTCAGAAGTATTAGTTTGAGTTGAAAATAATCGAACACTGCTCCTTTTAGGCAGTTGTGGGCTTCATGTAATCCATGGGATATTCCAGTATGGATACAAGAAGTCAGGTTGGGAGCCAGTATCAAGTTCTCAGTTATATTTGTTACTACTTTAAAGATCACCCCTGCTCGCCGAGCTGATTTCACCCACTGCACTGGAGAAACTAATCCTAAGACTTGGCTGTGAGGGCAAATGGTGGTGGAGAAGAGAAAATGTAGTTTTATTTTTACCTATCTTGAATATATATTATTTATTCTGTGGCATTTATGTAAAATAATAAACTTCTAACTCTGTATTTATGTAGTAGAGCGTGTTTAACGTAGAATGAACTCTTTGCTGAAGACCTGAAATTCTTTTATCCGGTGTTGGCGGGAACCCTGTATGTGAAAAAGGTGCTTCAGAAAAATTTCTAATCATCAGTTCATTTCTCACCAAGCTGGCGTAGCATTGGGGAATTCATATGTGCGATCCCAGCGGCCGACCATGCTGACAGGGTTTTCCCTCAGTCACACAAAGCAAATGCTAGGATGGCACGTTCACATAGGCTCTGACCGACACCTTTTCGAATCCTTTCCCCTCCCCTATCCCAGCTGAGCCTTAGATGCCTAAAGGCCTTTAAAAAATTCAAAACTAAACCAAACCAGTTCATTTACCTGGACGGAATCGTTCAACGAATCTCTTTCAAGAATATTCAGGTGATGAAGTCGGGTAGGCAGGTTTAAAACTTAATCTTCCCCAGCTGCTAGGAAGCACTGTGATGAAGTTGTTGAATTATGCACCGAAACCTTATTAAGAGCCGGTTTGTTATTCACATTACAAACCACTGAACAGTAATATTCATCTACGATTTTAAGAACATTTTAAGAGCTGAGAATAGTGAGGCGAGGTGAAACTTGCTTTGTTCGTCTTCCGCCATTGAAGGTTTCATGCGGTCGTCACATCTAGCATATGTGACAGAAACGGAGCTCACCACATCAGAAGATCCATTTCAAGTCATCTACTCTCTAGCTAGAGACAGCGATCTATGGAAGTTCGTGTTTAGATTGGAGAAGGATCAAAGAGATGTTTTCGTTTTACTGGATGGCGTCACCAGTCATTCGTCATGTCAAACAATGCCTTCTGACAAACTTCTTTGATGATAGGAACAATGGCAAGGGGTTGACAG
Organism: Lepisma saccharinum; assembly: GCA_022664845.1. NCBI lineage: Eukaryota > Metazoa > Arthropoda > Insecta > Zygentoma > Lepismatidae > Lepisma > Lepisma saccharinum. The sequence continues at coordinate 160,716 of JAGDQP010000303.1, forward strand.
AACTTTATTGTCCCATGTAATGGAACTTTCCGGTTTTAATCTAGTTTGGACAATCCAGTTCAATTTGTTCCGAAATCGGAGCAATCAGCAGTCCAACCAATATTTCACTGTTTTAAGGTACAGTGGAGTTAAATTTGCCCAAACTTGATATCAGAGCCTGTGACTACTCGTCATAAGAAAGTACCTTATATCTCTAAGGTTTCTTTTAGTAGAGCAAACAAATGATTGTCAGATGGTGGCAAATCGTGATTGTATAGGAAATGTTTCAGACCTGTTGGAAGCAGTTTATCCAGTTTCTCACTCATTGTGAGGTCCTGCGTAATCCATGGAGAAGGAAGACTCAGCGGATCGAAATGCGACTTTGGGACCAACAGGACCAAGAAGTAGGACAGTGACACCGACTAGCTCCGAACAAGTTGTACATCAATAGAAAGGTCTTATTGAATTTAATAGAAAGATCTCATTGAATATAGTATAATGCCGAAAGATTAGATTGCCCAAACGTATCTAGTACGAGTTAGGGTGAGACACAGTTGCCTCTGGAAAAAAAGTTCGCAGCACAAAACACACGTCTTGGATAATGTCCATACCCACTGATCTGTGTGAAAATACATCTGCTTTCGTAGAGCACTCAAATTTTACTTGTCCTAGCTGTAAAGGTAACTACGAGATATTTCTAACGAAAATATTTCAGTGATGTAGCCACTGATGTGATAAATATAAAGGCATTTAATATGCTTTTCATACCCGGAGCTCTTTTTATGGGTGACATCACTTGTGCTTTGATACGGATGATTCATTTCAGTACGAAGAGTCATTCATAACTTCAAGAACGGTGAGTGCACGTAAAGTAGGACACAACATACAGCTTTAAAACTTCCAAGTCCTCTAGCGGTCATAACTCGTACTAGATATGTTTGGGCAATCTAATCTCTTGGCATTATACACTTGCATCTAACGAAAGCCCACATGGAATCAATGTCTCAGTGCAAATCGCGTCTGCAATTAAAAAAAAACAAAAAAAAAAAACACCGTACCTGACCTCTACATACCGGTGGTCACTACTTTTATTAAATTTCCTAATGCGTATACACACAAAAAAAGAAGTTATTTTTCTTTTTTTAAAAAAATATGTAAAAATAACTACGCCAGGATTTATTACTATACATCCGGATCAACTTTTCGATACTTTAACCATCAGACCAAGCTACGAATCTCGGAAGAAACGCTTGTCAGTATTATTTATGGTACAAACAGTCTGCGCCGGCACGAGAGTGGGCGACGCCTAGCTTCCATGAGCTTCCCTTAGATGCTAGTCATCATACTATACTCAATGAGACTTTTCAATTGATGACAAGGGGGTTCGCTGGTGTCACTTCTCTGCCGCTTGTTCTGTTAGCATTTTCCTGTTCAAATCCAGCTTCCTAACGAACATTTTTCGCAGTGACACTAGGCTAATGCTGAACTTACCTTCAACATAGAGCCAAGCCACGTTCCTTCTCGTATCTTTTCCTCTGCCCTATACTGGTCTGAGGCAAAGCTGCCTAAAAGCCATACACTGTCGGTCGGGCGGTCGTTAAGAAAATGGACGTACACAAGTACTAGAGCATCTAAAAAACAGTACTGAGCGGCCGTGGTAGAGCGTTGGCTTAGCATTCGGGAGGTCGTGGGTTCAATCCCAAAGGCTGACCATCCTGACAGGTTTTTCCCGGGTATTTCCCCAGTCACACCAAGCAAATGCCGGGATGGTACCTTCAACCTAGGCCCTGGCGTCCTTTCTCGTCCCCTATCCCAGCCTGAGCCTTGGATGCCTAAAGGCCATGAGTAAAATTCAAATTCCAAAAACGGTAGTGAGGACTTTGCCAGCAGATAATTTTTTTCGCGCATAAGCCAAATTTTCAATTCGTTACGACATGCCACGCATAACCTACGCAAAAATTTAAATGGCTTCGGAGTTCGGCACGTTAATAATTTAGTAATTACGTTAGTGCACTGGCGACAGGCACCTTTTGTTCATTCTTCATAATTGCTACTAAACATACGACTGTTAACACTAGAGCACAGCCCAGAGCAGATGTAAAGACTCGTACTTACAGCCCACTGCTGCCAGAACAACAAGCATTAAAGGCATCTCTTCCTTGAAGAAAAAAAAAGTCTGGTTTACATTTGACAGCCAGCCATTCAGTTTTAATTTATATGATGAAACACTCTTTATTACAAGTCATTCCATGTGAAATCAACCAATTTTTATGCAAATGGTTGCTCGACGATTTTGGATTTTTGTTTTCGCATGTGTACCATAGAGATAGATAGCCCTGTTAGTAAGCAGCACAAAACAATTTTTATTTTATTTTTGTCAGGATCCATTTTGAATCTAGGCTTCCATTACTTGACTGCGGCAGGCAAAAAATAGGGGGTTGGAAGGGTTTATAAAAAAAGTCACTGCTGTCTTCTCATTAAAAATAGTAGTAGGTTCTGGTTTTCACTGGTTGAAAGATATTTTGGGCTTTTAGAAATTGTATAAAAATGTTGAAAAATATTTTTGAAAACTGAACTTATGGGGCTCATAATTCGGCCTTACTCATGAGCAAAATAAGTTTTTATGGACCATTTAAGGTGACTTGAAGTTGAAACCACAAGTTGTAATTTTCTTTGTGTAAGAACTATACCTAGTACAGTTTGGATTTGGCGCCCTTCCTAGCATTCATTTTTTGTCCTCAAAGTTGAGAAAAATCGAACTTTCGGGTCTTTCAAGATGAAATTTCCGAAAATGTGGGACCAGCCAACAATCGTTCTACTAATACTGTACAAAACCTGTAAGTTTCGTTTTGTAGTTCAAAGTGATATAGAAGTTATATAGACTCTCAAACATGAACAAAAATAGTAATAATTAGGCAATCGGAAATACGCCATAAATGACTTAAAGTGTTCATTTATTTTAGCAGTCGCATATCAATGCTAAATTTGTACCGATAAACACCAAAGGGCGTCATGACTTTGATAACTGTGATTAGCCTTGGAAGTTTAAAAAAATAAATAAATGTGTAACTGAATATTTTAGAAGCACAAAGGACCCAAATATTATTTTAAGTTCTCTTTCGGCGCCGAATTCAGATAGGGGACTGCTAAAATAAAATAAAGTAAATGAGCACAGCTGGACTTAAAGGATCGATAAAAACTGATTTTGCTCATGAGTAAGTAATGCCGAATTATGAGCCCCTTAAGGATAATCTAAAGCAACGATCTCCAACAAAAGATGGCAGCACTACCTTCATATATGTCTAATGTATTTTCACTGTTACACGGAATTTCAATGCTGCTCCTACAACTTCAAGCCTAGGGAGTTCAAACTTTCAGGGAAGAAAGTTCATAACCAATTCAAAAGCATGATCGATGCTGATTTTTTATTTTCGTTTTCCTCCATTGTTGCAGGTTTCGATATTTACAATAACAGTGAAGCGATTTCAACAATGAAGGAAAACGAAAATAAAAAATCGGCATCGATCATGCTCTTGAATTGGTTATGAACTTTCTTCCCTGAAAGTCTGAAGTCTTGAATTTGTAGGAGCAGCAAGGAAATTTCGTGCAACGATAAGAATACGAAGATAGTGCTGCCATCTTTCGTTGAAGATCGTTGCTTTAGATTATCCTTAAAACAATTTCTAAAAGCCCAAAATACCTTCTTTCAACCAGTGAAAACCAGAACCTTCTATCTTTAATGAGCAGTGGCCTTTTTTCGAAACCCTTGCAAACCCCTATTTTTGCCTGCCACAGTCAAGAAAAGTAAGCCCAGATTTAAAATGGCTGCTGATAAAAATAAAATAGTTTTGTGCTGCTTACTAATAGGGCAATCTATGGTGCAAAAATATATATATATATGAAAATCCAAAATGGTCGAGCAACTCGTGCTGGTCGATTTCAAATGGAATGACCCTTACTCAACACACTTTAGGTGAATAAACTAAGAAAATAACTAGTCGCACATATGTGTAACAAAAAACTATATTTCACCAGTTCTTCCATTCATTGTTGACAACTTGGTTTATAAAGCCAATGAATGAATATTCATCTAGCTAACAACAAGGTCATAAAAATATTCTCATATCAACATTTAGTATGAAACATGGGAAAAATACAGTGCACACACACACACACACATTTCCAACATATTTTCTCAGTAGATACAGTACAGCCTTTGAAAACAATACATTATGGTGAAGCAATACTTATACAGCCGCGCGCCACGCATTTGTTTCTACTTTTTAAAAATAACGTACAGCCAATAAGATTGTATGAATCTAGATATCATGGAAATCAATTATATATATATATATCTTAGAGCGGTAAGTGTTTCAGAATATAACTGTTTTTAAAACCTAAGCCAAGCAGATCAAAGCATGTTTACGCCAGCGATATTTGTCAGTCTCTTGTCACTAACTGGAACAGAAAAAGCGGAGCGAACCAAAGCACACGAGAATGTTGTGTGAATTTGAATTTTTATTTACGGCCGGGATAGGGTGAAGGGGAGGATATAAGAAGATAGTCGGTCAGAGCCTAGTTTGTAGATGCCATCCCGGCATTTGCCTGATGTGACGGGAATGTTGTGTGAAAACAGTCTTCTATCTGCTGGTGCATGTAGGTATATAAGAAACTAAACATGCTTTCTCAAAAAGAACATAAGCTTCAACTATTATAAATCATTGTGTTCCGATTGTCTTATTTGATCTGTGTTTAGCTCTGCTTAGTTGCTGTGCGCGTATCCGTTCAAGTGCACGGATTTGAGACAGCATAAATACACTTCGCTGTGTTTCACTTGTTTAGTGGGCGCCTCACCATACACACAGATCTTTGTGTGAAAACATGTTGAGAGCATACCAGAACATTTTGCAGTAGATATTAGATATTGTAGAAATGGCGTCACAAACTTTTCCGTCAATTATTTTTATTACATGCTTTCATTTAAGTTCACTTGTAGTCGGTGGCTGCGAGGTGCAAATCTTGTAATCGACTTTAACCACTTATAAACTAGCTGCATGAGTCGCCGTGGCTCAGACAGAAACGCGTCTGACTACGAATCGGGCGGCCCGGGTTCATATCCCGGACAGGACACTTTTCTCGCAGTGTTTCCATGCCTGGCGCTCTGAGGTACACTCAGCCTCCTATCAAATTGAGTACTGGAGTGTCCTTGGTACTCCTGGGCACCTTGGGAAGATAAAGGCGGTCGAGCGTGGGACAGAAAATATGGGGCTCTACCTCCACATCCCCCATGCGCCGTTCACGGCGCGTGCGTATCGCACAAGGGATAGCTTTTCCCTTTTTTTACCTCCAAATTAGCTCCTAAAGATATGAAATTGTGCAGTCTTCATTTAATCCGATTACTATGTAAAAATTTCCGTTGATGTCATAAGAATTGCCAACAAGGTATAAAGTTTTTTTTCTTCAAATGACAAATTGATATTTGGAATGCGCAAGTGATTATAAGCATCACATGTGAAGCAGTATTGCAAACTGTGAATATTATACTAGGCCAAACGTTCAAAATGTCAATTTTCCACGTGAGGAGCATTTAAAAAAAAAAATGTTTAACAGATTTCCAGACTAGCTAGAGATGTTAAATTTCGCACATAGTCTTATGATAATGTCACCTTATTGGCAGTGTTGCCAACGTGGTATAAAATTATTTTTCAAATAACACCGGCGATTTATTGGATATTCGGTATCCGCTAATGATAATAATTACCATCACGCAATGCAAAAAAAACAAAACAAAAAAAAAACGCAGTGTTGCAAAGTATAAATATTTTACCTTGTCAAACTGAAAATTTTGATTTTGTTCGTTATATTAATACGCGTCTAATGGCGTAAAAGATTTTCCATTACAAAACTGTTTGTGGCAAAAAAAAAAAAAAAGGGAGGAGGGGTAAGTAATAATAATATAAAATATTTCCTGCATTAAATACGAGAGAATAACAGCACTCATTCATAACTTTTAACACTTAAACGACTAAAAATAAAAATGTGGAGCGCTTTTAGCAAAATAGAATTCAACATGATTCTCTATTAGCGCCCCACACTTACTTGTCATATAAATGTTGAAAGTTAAAAATTACTTCCATTTTCTCCTTTTTAAATTTAAATAATATTTTATAAACAGTAACTAAGAAACCATCTTATAATGATTTCTAGATTGCTGCTTGCTACCAGCTTATACATCTAAATATTTTTTGTTAAAGCAGAGATAGTAGCAGCGCTGCTGTACGAATATTGCTGGAGATTAATGAAGCAGTGTATTTATTCTTGAAATTTAATACCGTGCTTTTATAGTGCTGAAAATTAAGCGGAATCTCACTAAAACTATATATTTAAGCGTTTACATCAGCGTAAACCTTAAGTCAGTTGGAAAACAATGGGAAGGAAAGCAGATTTGGCTTAGATACTTGTATTCGCTTAATGTAAGAGAAAGTCTGTTAGGACGGACGGCCCGCTTCCTCCCTTTAGTGTTTTATCTACACGGTTGGTAAGAGCAACTTCAGCAAAGCTGGGAAAATAATATAATATGTAAGCTTTTATTCAAAATAACCTCCTCAGTGAGATAGTGTACAATGACTTAAATATACACGTTAACTTCCGCACTCGTACCAAACAATGCACCTGTTGAGAGAGGGAGCCTTGAGCAAGTAGTAAAACGAGTCCTTGAATTTGAGAACTCGAATTAGGATAGGAAGAAAATCGTTGTTCTAATCAACGGATTCTGGTTTCCAATTTCTGAAGAAGACTGTTCGAACCATCAGTCGAATTTACTTAAAAAGAACTCTTCAGATGTTAGTGGCCTGATTATCAGAAATTCAATATCAAGACGTCGCTTTGGACTTATATTTGCACAAAACCACTTGTTTTCCAAAGTGAAACCATTTTGTATGGTTTTGTGCACGTTTCCTGAGCGTAATCAATCTTGCTTTAATTGTGGATCAATTACAATTCTTTCTTTACCTTGTGGTAATGAATATTACATACTTACATTTACAACTAGACCTTCGTCGTGGATACAATACGGAGCTTAAATCTGAGCTCTTTTTGATGTGATATAGCTACAACACTACCTTCGAATACCAAAATCTTAACCCTTCCTTAGCAACGTTCCTGGCATACTAATAGTTATCAAGTGAAGGGTGTATGTGCAGTACTATCCATATCCGTTTCACTGAGTAACTTTGATTCCACTAACGAAATAAGTCTCCTTCCATAAAAGTCTCTGTAATCTTCTGGTAAAGTTTCTAGCTGTCTTATAGCATTTTCAGCCACTTGGAAAGCCTGGAAAAAGAGGAAGTATCAATATTATTCCATGTACTCCTACCACACTGATGTCTTTTCTTTTATCTTCCTAACAAATATACATAAATACACTAACGGGCTGCGGTGACTCAGTTGGTAGAGCGATCATCTTTGGTGTTTGGGGTCGTCGGTTCGATCCCTGCTCGTGCCATGTGGGCTTTGTGCTGGACAAACACCATGTGCGTGGTTTTTTTTCGCGGTTCTTCCGTTTCCTCCCACTTTCTTCATCCATCCATCCGGCATGAACCAAAGCTGCCTAAAGACCTTAAAAATTAAATACAATCATGTGGAAGAACAGTTCCACAAACAATGGCTTCTTCCCTCTCTGCGATAACTGAAGCGATATAATAATTCAATTTAATTTGCTACATAAGGTCAAGATATTAGGCATTTACAGACAGTAACTGCCAGGAAGGGAGTATATCGGAAGGGGGAGGAGGTAATTTACGGACAATTTCTGAAAGTGGATGGTGTCATGTATGTAGGCAGGCAGCGATTGAACATGTGGCTGTACGGATGAGTCAGGAAAAACGGAAATACGTTCACTAGGGGAATTATAGCTGAATACAATGGGTCAGGTTTGTGAATTTTCGATAGTATGTACAAAGTGAGGGTGCGTGGACTGTCCAACGTTAGGATTTATGGAAATTGCAGGTTAGGTGGTGAGTTTGTAGGTGCTGAAGTCACTTGTCGGTAAGCCACCCGGAGGTAGTCAGCTTTCTTCAAGACTACCGTAATGGATCTTGTGTTAGCTGGAAGAAAAGAAACACACACAAGGACGCTGTGCTAACATCTTGTAAGTACATTTAAGAACTCTTTGGTCCGCCGCGCAAGAATATTTTACAAATACTGTGATTATTTTAGAAGATCACGCAATGGGTTCTGCTCACCTGTGCCACTGAACCAGTCACTGAAATTAGAATATCGAAGTCTTCAAGAAAATAAACAACGGTATTGGGAGACATCTAATCAGTGAATTACACCCCCCCCCCCCCCAACAACAAAAAAAAAGTATAGACATTCATGAATAGACAGTGTTTCTCTGCTGATATTTTTTCCCCTCTCTACTTATGGCAGATAGTCCCAAACCCATCTCATTCAGTTCTTCCAGCATCCTCTGCTGGTACCTTATTTTACCAAGAATGCATTGCCAAACCGTGTTCTAAACTGATACTAAGCTAAGTGTCCAAATGTCACATTAACTTGTGTGTGTGATTGGGCTACTTAATGTAAATGCTCCTTTTAAACTCAATTTCACATTCTCATAAATCAGATTTACGCTGAAATAAATTATACGTTGCGTATGTGTATTGATTCAATACCAGCTGTGCGAAAACTAGAAACGGAATTAGCTTCTTTTTAACAAATTTTCAATTGCGTTCCGTAATGTGGAACACCCTGTATACTACTGTCAAAAAAATTAAAAATATAGGAAATAACAAATGCATAGCATACCCTTGAAGCTGGAACAAGGTCCTTGTTTCCATACGGGTCCTTTTTGTTGTATAACTCGTGGTCCAAGTGCTTCCAGAATATGTTTACAGCCACTCCAAACTCTAACGCTAAAGCGTTATGAAACCACAAGGCTGGAATAAAGAGCACATCACCTGACTCCAGAATGCACTCATACCTCTGCGCTTGCAGGAATTTCGGAAAACTGCTTTCATCCACGTTATCAATATCAACCACCCTGGACTTGTCACCAACGAGATATAAGTTCAAAGTATCTTTAGGACTGAACAAAACCATACGTTTTCTTCCTGACACTTGCATTAGTATATTATCCATGATGTCATAATGGGTCCACAACTGAATCCCTGGCGAACCGATACGGAATACGCTAGAAAAGAAGTCACTCTTGTTAAACAGCTCTGGTATTTTAATATCAGACGCTATGCTTGGATAATGTTCCTGAATATCAGCTACATCACGACCTCTAGGATCACATCCTAAAGATCTTAAATAATACAGTTCATTCGGGCTATAAAAATAATTCGTTTGTTTTGTTTGTGAAGCTCGCTGTATCAATTCTGAGAATGGTAACGTTTTGTACTCGAAATTCTTCCGAAGAAAATCCATTTTCTGTTCCAAGCTAACGTGAACCTTCACTTCTTTCTCTCCCACTTTCGCTTTCAAGTATTCAACGGTCCATTTTGTAGTGCAAGGACCGATGTCTAATCCTCTAAGAATGGCAGGATGTCGCCTCGGATATATTTCATTTCTGAACTTGTCGCATGTTATGTTTTCATACACAGGAACTGGTAAAGTCATCATGAAAACTAGACAACCACTAGTGTCAGTTATACCTGGAAATAAAAATAAATAAACAATTCAGTATGTATAATAGGGAAAAAATAACACCAAGTTATTGGCGGAACGTTAGTGACAGTAGTTGCTGTCTATTCGTATACATACTTGTAGTAGAATTTTGTCCATTGTCTGAACAATTATGTATTTCTCCAACTACGGGAGATGCATTTACTGCTAATATTGTTCAATTCTTACTGTAATGTTAACGGAACCTTTCACAAAAGAAAAACCTGTTCCCAAAACAATGTCTAACTTCTTTTTATTCTGGCAAGGAACACTCGCCACGTGACAGAGCCCGATTTTGATGAAAATTCGTATGTAAGTACAGTGCCAAGGTAAACCTTCACAGCCAAAATTATAGATGCTGTCGTCAATAAATAAAGACAAGGGGAACCGAGAAAGAACCAACGTAGAGAGCAAATAAATCGAATACAGAGTACGGAAAAGACCTTCTATAAACTGTCACATATATTGAAATCAAATTGCCATTAATGGATACTGGACAGGAGGTGATACATGCTGGATACTAGGATGACAATGACCGCCATCTTGAAAGCAGCCATCATGGCTATGCTTCAAAATTTTTAAACAGTAAGTGGGTCATGTGATATATCAATCTGTGCTGGAATTTTCCAAGAAACTCAATGACGAAGTCGATTTTGGCATTACTCTAATCCTGTACGACAAAATGACACGTGAAACTGAACTGGAGAAGGTCACTTTCACCTAGCAGTAGTTTCTTGAAATTGGTACTTCCATCTTCCGTTAGCGTATTTAAAACTTGATAGTACACTTCATTTTGCAGCCATGAGGATGATATTTTCCAACATAACGGTACCTCTTTTGTAGCCGTTTGGATTTTGTTCCTTCAAGTATTTCAACAAAAAATATTTTTCATCATTCGACTCACATATTCTCCCGAAGTCATATCGTCCCAAATTATAATTTTCGTGGTAAGGATATTTTTACCAACATATAAGAATTTTTTGAAAATTTTTGTCATGTCCGATTTTGAGAAAATCAAATTTGAAAATTTCGGGAAACAAAATTTAGTGTAATTCTATCAAGTGAAAGCTTGTTACAAGAGATTTAAAATGAGTCCTCTCTGAGCTCCCTAGCACTAACCAGAAGAAGAGTTTAGTTTAGTTTATTGACTTCTTTTACATGGCGAAGTTAAGGCTGAAAGAGCCTTATCTACCACTTGACCATGCTACAATGGTTTATACAAGAACAAAATACCATAATAATAATAATAAAAAAGACAAGAAAATTACACCTAAAAATAAGTACACACACACACACACAACGACATAAAACAGTGATATATAGACAAATACCGGTACTCTACAGATTGTAACATAAACTGATCGTGTACACACTATACCATACTGGAGGAACTCATGTACTTTCTCAAATTTTATTTATATATAAACAAATGAAAGAGAACCATTTTTGATAAGAAATAATAATAATAAATGTTTATTAACAACTTGGAAAATTTGATTGTTTTTGTGGTGTTTGGTAGCTAATAGAACAAAACAATTGTATCAAAAAATCTGAAGAAATAATTTTTGAGATGCTCCTTGGATACAAGCAATAAACCAAAAATCATAGACATCTGAGATGGTGAGGTAGAGGTGTGTTGAATTGACGTGGAAAGACCCATCCATTACTTCATGAGCTTACTGGTATTAACTAGAAAACATATTATTATTATTATACTGTTCCCTGCTTATCAAAAGATGTATATGTATGGAATTTTCCTTTAAACAAGAAGAAGAAAAAACTATGCTTACTATATACCTGCGGACTTTGAAGCAGTCAGACAGAAATAATTTAGCAATAGTGGTATAAAACGTACATACGGCAAAAAATAACACAACAGCTGGGTGCCATATAACGAACAAATGCCCTTTATCCATTAAAGTTTAACATCTTTCCTGCGCGACAAATAGGCTGTTCAAAAATTAAAACCTACGCATACTTCAACTTCCTTGCTATAAATAGTGCTATAATCGCTTCGCTTCTACCATATGAATTCAATGGCCAACCGGCTTCGAAACCTTCGTTACTTAACGAAAATTACGCGCTTTGCAAATAATAAAACACACCTAATACAATTACAAAATACTTTCTTCTACTAGCCCAATAGATAATTTCTCCCGTAAAATTTTTATTTTCGTGTGACTTAAAACTCTACTTGTGTAAGATGGGGGACCAAAGATTTTTTTTATTGATTCTTGTAATCCTCGAGGGGAGAAAAAATGATAGTGCTATAAGAATCAATAAACAAATCTTTGGCCCATATATAATATCGGCTACTCTTTGGAAACTACCTCGGATCGTCGTTCAAAACATTGACAGTAGGATTAGGTTGGGTTAGCTTAAACTGTCATCTTTAACTGGGCTTCAAGATTTTAGTCTTTCGAAATCAGATCGGAAAAAATGTACTGAACATGGTGATTTCTCGTTCGGGGGAGTATCCAAAAAGCATCCCATATATATATATTTTCTTCATGTTAACTCTGAAGTTTTACATGCATATTTTTTTTTAATGTTGCGAAACTCGAATTTCAAAACATTTCGTATAATACTTCCTTTTCTCCAGTACCGTACTACAATAATCAATCAAAAAATATTTTGAGCATATTTCTTCCCCCGTTCTGTATAATTCTCTTGTGCAACGTTTGTACTGTGACGATGAACTTGCGAATTCCGTGAGTCATAAAGTAAATACAGGGTTCCCACTCATTTGTCAAGGTCAAATTCCCTGACTTTTCCAGGTTCACTACTCAGAAACTTCCAGGTACCCCATTTTGTATATATATCATAATTCCATGGGAAAATAAAGATCATACTTGCATGAAAATAAAGATACATCAAAATATTTTACTGTATTTTTTTCTTAAATTGCTTTATGGTTGACACATGAGTCTCCAACTAATTTCAAAAACGATCCAACATTTAATGCCTGCTGTAGCTAAATGAACTTCAAACAATAAGCTATCAAATTCCCTGACTTTTTCGTGCTAAGTTGGATTCCCTGAATTTTCCAGGTGAGTGGGAACCCTGAAGTACAAGGTAGAATGACAAGTATTGTGCTACAAATATAACGGACACAGTGTCAAGTGAGATCAGACAGGTTTGTTACACGCGATACACATGACGTTTAACAGTCACTTCATGTGCCCGCCCCTAAAGCGGAAGCAGTCAATCTGCACGCTCGAAACTTGGTAATATCTTTCGTTTCAACACTTCTACACGCGTTAGAAATACACTACTTTTGTAAATTTTTCAATGTAGCTGATTTAAACTGAACTTTACCCATCGTAACTTACGCACTATTTATCTGTAACACTGTGGAGCGAAGATACGCATTAGGGGCTAACGATCTATTTCCTTATTTGTACCCTTGTACGTAATATACAAGGACATTTTGCTATTTGTGAGAAATCGTACGTGCCGGTACTGTGATAAGCTGTCCAAAGGTTATTACCATGTGCTCAATTACTGCCGATTATTCAATTTACTTCATTTGTACTGATTTATCATAATTTACCTTACACAATTATTCAATCCAAGAACAAAAAGAAGTCTTATGGGTTATGAACCACGTACGTACACACGTACATACACTTTCCATCCATATCAGGATAGGAACCAAAAAAACATTTAACATATACTTATAAACGGTCATAGCTTGAGAACTGTAGCACATGGTTCATGTGTAATAGTAAAATTAATGCTTAATATATCAATGTAAAATAATTTATAAAAAAAATAAAAAGCATAGAAAAAGTTAATAATCTGATAACTTTTCTTCGGTAAAGTTCAGAAACACACACTGTACAAAGAAAAAACGCTTCATGATAGTGTTTGATCATAATAGTAATGACGGTCGAAGTTGTAATGTGCCAGAATCTATTTTTTTTTTACATTTTTCCTATACCTATTATTATATGTGTGTTAGGAAGGATTAAGGCAGGTTAGGAAGGTCAGGTTCGGTTCATTTCATTATACCCAATACGACACCGCCATTTTAAACGTTATATTACGACCGTCATTACTATTATGATTGGTGCCAGTGCTGTCAGTTTTTCTAAAACCGAATTCCCTTCAAGACATTGAAGAAATCCCGCTCTGTCTATAAAATCCAGCCGTATTCTTTATTGATCAAAATCAATTTAGTTTCTGGGGCACATTCCTGGCCAAGCCTGGTCGGCCCGGACACACATGATGTCGGGCCGAACCGGGCACAAGTACTTCCTGGCCGGATCGGGTTGGACCAGGGGGGGCCAAAGAGCGAGATTTACGGAAAACAGTAGCTATTGGTTGCAAGGCGTGTGACGTCACTATACGGACCGTGAGCTAGTATACATAAGGGAAAGCGTAGAGAATAGTGGATATAAAAAGTGATATTGCACCTAATATTTTGTAGCAAATAAGTTCTATTTGATTGTGTTATATTTTTTATGATTGAATGACGAAAATAAGCAATTAAACGATATAAAAATACACTAGAAGCTTTCTAAATTGTAAATAGAAAAACAATTATCTTAACGTTACCGATATGTGAAAACAAAAGTCACACTTGGACGAAATTGATTTTAGAACACTGTAATATCAAAATTAGAATTATTTTCATTACAAAAGAGAGACAGTATCCTGATAATATTATTTCCCTTAAAAATAAATATATTTTTGGATCCTTCTGGCAGTTATTTGTAATCTATTAAGTGCGCGAGCAATTATTACAGTCAGCGCCCTCTCTAATTCACACTCGCACCTAAACATAAGAATAGTTCAAGCATTACGTAAAAATTCAAGGAGAGGGTTTAATTTAAGCGTTGCTTATTTCATCTGATAGTGGGAAGGGGCATCAGAACACTGCTTACGTCAAATTCGCTTACAAACATAATGTAAATTCAAAGATTGAAACAGTAATTTGGGCTACGAAATAACGATAATACATTACAAGTGGAGACCAGGGCCTTCGTCTATGTTACCATATAGGCATCCGGCTATTGATACTGATGGCAAGCCTGGAAAACTTCCGTCAACGTGGCCGGCAGCAGAACTCGAACCTGTCAATCTTGTCATTGCCGTTCTCAAACTTCGGAACATCTCTAGAAAGATTAACAGGTTACAGTTTTCGTGTTGGCCATGCTGACTAAGGGTTTCCAGGCATTTCCTCAGTATCACCAGGGGAATGCCTGTATAGTACCTTGGATAAGACACTAGCCGCTGTCTTCTTCGTTCTGGATGGGTGCTCGCGGTAGCTTCTCAAACTTTTGAGAATAGTCTTACCTGCCTATATGCCCCATAAGTGTAAATCAGGTTTAATGAAAACTTACAGAAAATGAACCCACAAGTAATAAACAGAGAGAGAGAGAGACACTTAGCGGGTCCATAGTTTCATGAATTTTCTCTTCATTATTAGAGGATGAAAGAAGATAATAATAATAATAATAATTATTATTATTATTCCAACTGGAAAACAATGTAATAATTTACTATTTTTAATTTTGAGGACTAAACACATGTCTGCTTTACCCAACTCCACTGGCCGGGTGGTCACGATCGATTACTTTCGATAAGCATTAGGTTCGGGTCCCGCACACACCTCCCATCTGACAGGTTTTGCAGAGTTTTCCTGTGCCCCGGAAGGCAAATGTTACGATGGTACCTTAAATATAGACCCTGGCCGCAACCTTGGCCACCCCTATTTCGACAGAAATAAAGAACTCAGGGGGGGGGGGGTATATGCCAAAATATGTAGTAATTAACTATCAATTTGAGGCACGGTAAACCTCTTACGTAATGGATTTTAGAATAAAAAATAACAAAACGTTTCGAAGCGCAGCGAAAAATAGGGATAAGCTCAGGTTCGAGAAGCGGCTCAAAAATAAGTCTTGCTTTTTTTTTGTTAAAAAACAAAGTTTTCTTTTCCAAGATTTCAATTTTTCGAACATTGCTACAAAAAAAGAAGAACTAAATTTTATTATATGTTAGTACTACCCCGCCTCATAAACTCTTTTCAACTATGACATTTTTCTCCATGCTAGTTAGGCATTTCTTGAAAAGAATCTCCGTCAGGTTTTAACTTCTTATTTTTATTGCAATCCTAAAAGCTCATTTTTAATTGACTTTTGTAGCCATGAGGAAGGAAATGGATGGTGCGAACCTTTGCATTTTTACTTGAAATATATCTATTCTTTTACACCTTACAGTACAGACCATTCTCTGTGTGCTTCTTTCTCAAAACAAATAATAAAATAATGTGGGTTGTTTCCGGCAAAGTTGTCGTGCTTACTCATTGTTAAAAAATAGCGAGAATCACAAAGAAAATAATAGAGCTATTATTTTTTTATTCCATTTACAACTGCTTTAATAGCGCTGCAATCATTAGGCTATGATAAAAACACGATCGCCAGCTGATCCTAGTAGACGATTCAATGTGAGGGTCCGTGCAGTGACGTCATGGTACAGTTCCACATAGATGGCGCCATCAGTTACATATCCATAAATGGCATACCTAATAAATTCAAGATACCTTGGGGTTGGACACTTCAAAAGTCGGATCGGGCGCTAATACTGTCGGCCTATGTTAATCGTAATTTATTTGGATGCATCTTCCAATACAAAATAAACTATTGATAACTTATCACGTGATATAGATTCCGGATCCGGCCAAATTAGCAAATTTCGATTTCCGCATTGAAATCCACAAGGAAACGATAATGTAGTCAGCATGACAAGCGAAGCTTGAAATTCGAATCAAACAATCCACAACGTGTCACAGTGGAAGTACATGTGTATACTATATAGCCCCATGGTCACTGACTGACTGACTGATCATCAAAATTCACAGGCTAAACTACTGGAGCTACAAACACCAAATTTGGTATGAAGGTGTAGGACCGAAAAAATCCGACATTTTGGAAAAATCGCCATTTTGGATCCAAGATGGCGTCTTTGGATTAACTAGGTAACATTTTCGTAATCAAACAGTGATGTTGTACCTTTATGCCAAATTTGATTTCAATAGCCCCAGCGATTTAGGCTGTGTATTCTATACAACAATGGGTTCGGCGGCCATTTTGG
>JAGDQP010000304.1:0-68974 GCA_022664845.1 Lepisma saccharinum
GCTACCAATAACAATAATAATGTAAAATATGCTGCAACACTTTGTGCACTATCTGAAGTCCAGATCACGAGCCCCCACCGCTATTGCTGCGATGAACCTTCGAATTCAGAAGCCATAAGTGATTAGTTTGTCGTTCAGTTGGCTATAGACTGCTGAAACTAAATTACAAAATGCAAGTCGATGGATACCAGGATTTCAATTAGCTAACGCTTCGTTTTACTGAACTGCTTTGTTGTTTGCACTACTGAACCCTATTAAAAGAAAATGAGATTTACATTCATGCTATAAGAAACTTGCAAAGAAAAGTATTCAACCTAAGACTGATGTCGTCCTAACAGTCTACATTATTGTCCGTAATGAACTAAAATTTTACCGATTAGAATTAAATTAATATCATTACCAATACTAGAAAAACTTGATTATAAGTTCTGTAAACCAAACTGATTATTGTAGCCTTTCATATAACGTTATTACCCAAGTAATTTATATTGCGCTATACTTTTAGCATGTCACCTATTGCATTTCCAATAAATACTACATAATTTCACTCTTTAATAATAAAATGTATTATTTAAAAAATCATTTATGTTCTGAGAGAATACCAAACAAGTAAAAAGATCGCCCTGTTAACCAAGACGCTCGAAATGATGTGTACAGACAGCGAAACAAAAAAAATCTGACTACATAGTAATGTCTAAACCTAAATTATAGATTAATAATAACACTTAAACCATAGCACAAAATGCAAGTAAGAAGCAAACAGGATTCTAATTGTATAATAGTGTCTTTAGGTGTCTGTTATAGTTATGCTCCTTTTTGAACCTAATTCTTCCGTAAAGCCTTAAAACTGCTCAACTGAGATATTACTATTTATCTAGTCTGAAATATTCCTTCTAATGACATCAAGAAGAGAGCCCAACTCTTCTTCCGTCAACGCAGATGGCTTTTCTTTTAAACTAAAGTAGTTTACCATACTGTATTAATTTTAAATCTTATTTATGTTTCCACTACACTAACGAATTGCAATTTTTCAGTGTTTCGTAAGCGGCTCTTGAAACATGTGTACTGCAAACAATGTACTTCTTTATCTTGGTTTGGTGTCTCTCTGTTGCAATATATGTATTAAAACTAGATGTAGTATAACTAATTCCTTTGGCTAAATGTGATAAGTGCATTAGATGAATATGTTCTTCAGGGGAAAATTACAAAAGCAGGACATAGATGACCACAAAGAGAAATTACTGAAGTTGCATCAAAACAATGAAATAAGAAAGAGCTACTCCCAGCATCTGAAAAAAACATAAAAATAAAATAATTAGACCGTTTCGCAAAATAAGAAATGCTAATACCATATTCAATTGATAATTTGTACTCTACATTTAAACTACGAATCGTCTTCTTTACTTCGTTTTCTAACGACAATTGCATTCTTGAATAAATACCGTGCTACCTAAAATTATTAAAAGTCTTTGTACATACTCCTAGTTTCTGAAATTTAATTTTTGTGTTAATCGTTTCAACCTACATTTTAAAACAATTTTTATGTACTTTTGTACGCATGGGTTAGTCATCTCAAAACGTCCAGAATGATTGCTTGACCTCTTTCAAAAAGTTTTATTTTTAACATTTATTCCCTTTGTATAAGAATAGTTCAAATGAGGTTTTGTTATTATTACCGCAACCGACTAATAAATGGCGGACAATTTTATACTGCAGCGGATGCCGAAATTTTTGTTTGCAGGCGTTTACGACAAAATGTAATATCTGCGGAATATTTTATCGTAGAACATTGAAACAAGAACATATTTATTTTCATTTATACTGTTTAATAGTTTTATTCATCTGTACGAAAAGCCTAAAACCTAATCGAGCTGATCAAAGTGGTATCTAAATATGACTGTCAAAATACAAACAATTCCGGTTATTAGGGTGCTCTCTCACATAGGAGGTATTAAGTGTCAAACCTGAATTTTTGCACACTAATACATATCATAGTGTGTTGAAGGTATTCAAAAGGAGAGCTCATATATGCTTCCTTAATTTTATATGATTTTTTAAAGTCCAAGGATTTGCATTTTATGCATATTGAGGAACTAATATCTCTGTTGGAGCAGAATATAAAAATCTATTTTTTACATTTATAGTAAGTAAAACCTATTGCAGAAATTTCAACTTTGATATTTGAGTTTGAAGGAGTTACAAACTTGTAAGCTGGGGATGATTAGTGTTCACGGGCGCTTTGGTATGAATATTGCAGCCCTTATTTATTTTGGTAGACCAGATAAAAATACATTTTTACATTTGTTTTGCACTAATGTCAGGAAAAGCTACAGTACAAATTTCAACTCTCATATTTAATTTTGAAGGGAGTTACAGATTTTCATTAAAAAAAAAGGGATGAATAGATCTAATGTTGAAATTTAAGCGCGCAAAGGCAAATTAACCCCCAATTTTCATATGTCTAGCGTCTTAAAATCAAATGTCAACAGTTAAATTTATACTGTAGTTTCTCCTGACATATATGTGTAACGTGAAAAACTATATTTTTATGTGGTCTTCCACCTGAGATAAGAGTCTCCAATCTTCATACGAAAGCTCGAACGATCATTGTTCATCCCCAGCTTGCAAATTAGTTGCTCCTTTAAATGCAATTATCAAAGCTGAAACTTTTACTATAGTTTCTCCTGACATATGTGTATAACGTGAAAAAATATGTTTAAATGGTCTCCCATCTGGGATAAGAGTCTCCAATCTTCATATCAAAGTTCGAATGGGCATTATAATTAGCAGCTTGCAAATGTGTATTTTCTTCAAACTCAAATTTCAAAGCTGAAATTTCTACCGTAGTTTCTACAGATATAAATGTATAACGTGTAGAACAATTGTTTTCTTATATTTTCTCCAACCAGAAATATTGGGTCTTCAATTACTTACTTACTCTATAGTTTATAGAACTCTATGATGTAGAAGCTATACAGTGTTAATCACTTCCGTCCTCCTCTAGTTTCTGGATCGCATATTCTAACGCTAAATTAAATAGTTATGGTGACAAGGCTTCACCTTGTTAAATACTGTCAAACCTTTGCGATTCTCGGAACAATCTGACATCTTATTACCTATCCGTACTCTGCTTATGAAGTCGCTGAGACATATCTTCACTAGTTGAACATTTTTTTAAGGAATTCCAAATTGTATCAGGATATTTTATACTTTCTCCCTTTTGATAGAGCCACATGCTTTTTCAAATTCAATGAATAACTGGTGAAAAGTCCAATTGTATTCTCATTTGTTTTCTCAGGTTTGTCTCAAAGCGAAAGTTTGGTCCAACGTGGATATATTTCTTATAAATCCACATTGGTGATCTCCAACTGTTTCATCTAAGTATACGCTTAGGTGAGTTAACAGGATATTACTCAGTACTTTGTAACATGTTGGGAGTAACGAGATTCCGCGGTAATTATTACAGTCCGATTTATCCCCTTTTTTTAAACCGAAACTATTATTGAGTTTTCCCATTCCTTTGGAAGCTCCTTCTTTTTCCTTGTTGCACTTATCAGTATTTGTAATTCGTTGATTACTGCCGTTCCTCCCGCTTTAATCAATTCGGCTGGAATATTGTCTATCCCTGGTGATTTGAAATTCTTCAATTAATTTAGCGCTATGTCGTTCACGATCTCGCTAAGTTCGGTTAGCCACGGTTCTGCGGTATAGATTTCAAATTTCTCTCTTAGTTCCCCTTTGTATACATTAAGACGTTTGTCGAAATTACCTTTTTTCACACATCTATAATTTTAGTCGGATCCGCCTGAAAATCTCCACGTTTATTTTAAATCGTTCCTAACCTCGGCTGGTAACCATCTCTCAACGAGTTTATATCTTTGTACAAATCTTGTATCTTATTCGTCTTGCCGTTTTCCTCTATCTCCTGAATCTTCTGTATCAGATATAGAACACCCATGTGACGGTTCGTTTCGCGTTACTGTAGTGGTTGTATTTGCTTCGCTTTTATTACTTAGCCATCGTTGCCTTGCTTGTGTACGTTCTTCATGAAGCTTACCATATTCTTCATCAAACCAAGGTTTGTTCTACTGCTGTTTCCTCTCGCCTAAACGCCCTTCACTATATCATAAAGGAGTACTGCGCAAAGTTTTCTACCCCTCGACCGATTTGAAAGATATTTTGCACGTAATAACTAAATCATATGAGACTTTAAATAATTCAAATCCCATGTCCATATCACTTCCAGTTATCATGGAAAAGACGTCCAAAAGTGACTACTTGCGAGTTCTAACTTTTATAATGTATTCAAAATCTGATATCTTCAGAACGGCTTAAGTTATCAAATTCAAATTTCGTTTCGAAAGTACTAATACAATGAGCACGTTACAGTGTAAACCAAAAGACTATATTGTTAACCGTTTTGGAGATAAAATTATATGTCTTATGTAACCGTTCAACTCTACTTATAAAAAATACACCTTTCCTAGGAAACTTTTTGTTTAACCATCAGCCTCCACTAGTTATAAAATGATACTTCGCTCAAATAATATTCATATAATGTAGAGAACATATTCAAAAACATTTTGTAACTGATGGGGGCTGATGATTAGAAGAAACATTTTATACTCTAAAGTTGAGTACCTTGCGTGAAAGTATATGCTTGAAATTCAGCTAAATAAACTATCAGAAGTCTGAAATTTCTTATGATATCTGTGTAACAACTACAGTTTGTGTTTTTCTGTCTATCCCACCGTTCATTATTGACATTTTCTTGTAAACCATTAGTTTTCTCCACAAGTAACTGCATTTCTCTTGCGATATATTCATCTGTAGAGGTGTGTCTCACAAACGCAGGTTGATAGACGTTGCAAATGGAACACGATACGGACGTAATCAATATTACCTATTTGTGTGTTTGGTATTACATGATTCAGAGCCTTCCACTGCTTAACTCTACCGTACGCAGATTAAACCGTCCACCGTATTCTTGCTAATATCGTTGATTTATTTGCCAACAAGGTCGTGTGCTGCTTTTGTCCTTTCTTCAGGAACTCAGGCATGTAAGATTAGAAACCTAAGTCTGATAGAAGATGAAGTAAATTCTGGAAAGTTCTGTCGACGACGAAAATGTTTTCCTCGTGAAGACATGGTCGCATTTCTTCGATGTTGGTTTTAGCATATGTTCTGGTATTTAGCGTCCGTGCTCCTAGAGTCAGCGAGATAAAGAGTAAATATTTTCTGTTTCAAGCACGGCTGAAGTTATCAACCAGGACGTGTTATTGTGATGTATTTATAATACCCGTACTTGTCAAACAAAAGGTGGTTTAGATATCATAAGACCTTTCAGACATATGATTGTTTATTTAGCTGAATATCAAACATATATTCTTTCACGTGAGGTACTCAACTTTAGAGTAAAAATGTTTCTTCTAATCATCACAACCCATCAGTTACATAATAATTTATGAATATGTTCTTTTACATAACATGGAGATTATTTGAGCAAAATATCGTTTTGTAAGTAGTGGGGGCTGTGAACAAAAGTTTCCTGGGAAAGGTGAATTTTTAATAAGTAAAATTGAATGTTTACATAAGAAAATTAATTTTTATCTCCAAAATTGTTGAATAAATATGGTCTTTTTGTTTACAGGGGAACATTGTCATTATATTAGTACATTTTAAACGAAATTTGAATTTGATAGCTTAAGCCATTCTGGAGATATCAGAATGTCTTCTGAACAAGACTTTAAAAATCAGAACCCGAAAGTGGACATTTTTGGACGTGCTTTCTATGATAACCGGAAGTATTATGGACATAGGATTTAGATTATTGGAACTCTCATATAGTCCAGTTATTACGTGCAACATTTCATCAACATCGAGGCAGAGAACGACCCTTACGCGCAGTACTTCTTTCCACGCACATTTTACTTACATCAATTTCATTGTAAATGTATTATTACTACTCGAGTTGACTAAGATTTCGAACCTATTTAAGATTTCCAGTTGGGCATCTGCTCTTACGCTCGATTGGGCCTTCAATATGTATAAAACATGTATTTTCGGATATAAAAAATTCATATAATATCATGGGAAAATATATGAGCTTTCACATTTTGTATAGCTTCATTATACATTGATATGTAATAGTGTGCATAAAACATCTTTGACATTCTATCTTTTCCGTGCAAAATGTGCCCTGAAAGCCAGAATTGTTTGAATTTTGACAACCATATTTAGCTACCAATTTGAACAATTCGACTACATGTTAGGATTTTCGTACAAATGACTAAATTATCCAGCATATATTAAAAGAAACATATTTTTATTTGAATGTTCTATGACAAACCACTCCGCAGATATTTAATTTTTAGTAAATTCATGCAAATACAAAGTTTGGTATGCGCTGTAATATAACATTCGCCTATATTATGTAATGATTTGGGATAAAGATATAGGAATAAGCCTTTTGAACTATTCGTATATAACGGATATAAATATTTAAACCAGTTATAGCCAGTCACCGGGGAAAAATACTTTCCTTTTTTATTGAAAATGAATGGGATAATTCGTAGTAGGCTAAAACTACGTATTCAAAGAACCACAGTACTGGAAGATAAACAACACATCGGAGAAAAGAATGGGAACCGCGTTCCCATGGTGCTAATCTGCCCCGCCCGGGGGACTGCGCCCCCATAGGTTAAGTTTACTTCATTTATTGTAACATACTCGTGATGGTACACCTACATACCAAAATTTTTTTCCTTAGTTTCAGTGGTTTGAAAATTGGTTACGGACGGCAATTTTAGATTAAAGATGTCTACTGCTTTTAAATATTTTCTTATATTGTCGTGATCTACTCGTGATGGTACACCTTCAAACTACATTTCATTCTACTAGCTCGAACGGTGAAGAAAATGCATTTTTGGAGGCCATTTTGAATCCAATATGGCGACGTTTTCAAAATATGTTATTTTATTAAACTACTCTTAATACCAAATTTCGTATCTCTAGCTCAAATGGCGTTGAAAATGAAATTTTGGGGTCCGCCATTTTTTATCTAAAATGAAACTTTTTCAGTGTTTTGTAATATTTTCTTAACGTACTGGTGATGATCTACCTTCATACCAAATTTCGTTTCTCTAGCGTCAGCCGTTTAGACTGTGTATGAGTTGCCAAAATCTTCCGGTTTTTATCTGATTTTTTTTTGTGAGACAGACTAGTTCTTGTTGATTGAATTTTTTCAACCTCAAGAACGAAAAATAATTTTTTTTCAAAGCTGCCAAGCTAGCACACTGGGTGAGTTGAAATGGATTGCCCCCACATATCTTTTGAAGCTTAGTTATATGTATTAGTTTTAGGTGAATAGAAATTTTACGGAAAACGGGAAAGTTTGCCACGTGGAAAAAACACACAAAAAAAAAATCGCGCAATTTTGTTGAATTATGGCACTCTATCATACTTCAAAAACAGAAAGTTCGAAAGTAAAGAAAAATGTTTATTCTATGTATGTACTCTAGAATTCTCGTGAAATACAGCTTAGGGTAATCATCTCCTTCTATATTCCTCTAAATCCAATATAATCCATTGTATTGGCAACAGTATGTTTTTGGTGCATGAAATCCGTCGACCAAGAAAAGAGGTGTAATAAGCCCTGAAAAATATGTGTTGCTATTGTTATGTTGTGTATTCCCCATAAATTTGTTAAAAGTGCTAAGTGGGTTTGCAAAAAGCTGAGTCGAATTCAGGTGACTATTGCAGAGAAATGACCAGCAAGACACCATCCCGTGATTCTCCAGGTGGACAGCGCTAGACCTAACAGTGTAGTCATAAGGAAAGTCTGTAATGATCCTGGGAATAGAAGTTTTACCGCATCCTACATACTCCGAGGACATCGGGTATTCATGATATCATTAGTCCCGTTTACTGTCAAATGCACTGGCGTATTCTTCTCCGATGACATTGTACTACTCCTGGATAGATTACAGTTTTCGCCCAGAAACCTGTAAATGTTTACCACAAAGGGATCAAGCAGCTTCCTGAACGATGGGATACAGTCGTACAGATTGATGGAAACTATGTAATTAACAAGTGTTCTGGAATAATTGTTTTCCTTGATTAGTGGCTAGTCGTTGAATGGAAAGCTAAGAACATCGGCAAATTTTCTGCACCGACCCAATAGATTACTCTAAGACATACGAAAACGCGTCCAATTTGTTTTCAACACGAAATACAACCATAATGTCTCGCACTATTACAAGATGTAACGTGGATTTGATCTTCGTACACGATGTCGTATACTTGTTTTAAGTGTAATGTTAGTCACAATCAAACAGGTTTCAAACCTATGACGTTGGTTCAGGTTTCTCTGTGAATTTAATTCTTTAAACACTCGATCTCATTGCAAACACATAAAGCAGATTACTATTCCAAATCCTGCGTTAAGGGTGCTACATTCGCTATAACTATTACAATGTAAACTTACAATTGTATTTTCTGCTACCATAAAAGCGACAATTAAGTTTCTAAATATGACTGCGGCGCACGAGGGGAACGCCATGGATTTGGATCTTCTTTTTATTAATGAGAACTCATTGCCTTTACATTTAATAGACAATCACCGCCACTCGGTGTAAGCGTACCCTTACTTTTCTAGCTCACTTCTCCAAGCGTTCCATTATCTTTTCAAACACATTTCGAGCACTGTTTTAGGTAGATGCTTTACAAATGGTTAAACGGAAAAAAAGATGCGTTAGGAACTGGTGTTACTATTATGAGACAGAAAATAAAACTTTGCTGTAACTTTTCTCCAGATATAGTCGGATTATCCAAAATATATCGTACAGTAGAATATCATGTGGGAATTTAAACTTAATGTGATAAGATAGACAAATGTCTTTAATTCTGAGAAAAAAGAATAACAGAAGGTGTATAAGAGTAACACCAATGTGTGGGGCTATTGAGATACATCAAGAATTGCAAACCAACAGCACGTGTAAAGAATCCATCGGGCTACAATGACCCATCTATGTTTGCGTATTACGTGTAAAATGTCACCTAATTTCAGTAAATATCACCTACGTTATGATAATGAAAGTAACATCAGTTGCAATACATGAAAATGTTTAACGAACGTACCTATAATTTAATTATACATTTGTTGAAAAAGTATAATTCTGGCTTAGAAATTTGTGTTATACATTGTTCTAACAACGACGAAAATTGTATACAGCTACCTTTGTGATAACTGGAGATATGACCACATCTGTGATATGACCAAAAAAGTTTGAAATACCTACTTATAGTAAACAAATATATACACATTTTTTGAATAGTCCAATTTATACGACGCTGCAATAGTCGATTGATTCTAATTTATCAAATTACTCCTCTTAAATTCTGACTTGTGTACAGCGTTAGGAAGGAAAGTTATATTAATTAACTTTCTAATTCTTCTGAACATGCCCTTTAATTATCTCTGAAAGTAAGATACTGGCTATTCTATGGTCTCAAGACATAAGCAGATATGTTAAAAAAGGTTACAATAGAACGATTATAAGGTTTCGTTCTACATTGGGATATAGTAAAACTGACGATACCGCTTTGAAATTTATGCATAGGACGTTGAACTCTTTTAAATTATGTTTATTGTTTTTAATTTCCCATGCTATTAAGGTTTTAAAAGTCATGTTATTTTACGAACCTCGTACATATCATGTTTTTTCCATGCACACGTCTTTATATGATCATTAAATCGTGTCAAATGTCAAAATAGTCACATTTCATTCCAATTTTTTTTTATGAAAAACCTATTAAAAACATTTACTAAGTAGATATATATTTCTTTATTTGGAATGATTTTGATATGAAAATACAATGCTATAAAGTATAGACCAAAGTTTACACATATTGACTAGCTGTTACCAAGCTGTTCTAAGCAAAACATTACAATCAAAATATTAACTATTAAGAACTCTTACAATGAGCGATTTCTCTGTGCAAATAGTTTGGAATAGCTATTAGTAATAACTCTTTGCACAAAGAAACTTAAAGGTCTTGTTCATCTGAACAGCGAACATCAGATCGCTTCTTATTTACGACTAGGTCGGTTGAAACTGCTTGACAAAATGAGATGTAAACAGTATGCAATACTGGAAAGAGACTGAGCAAATCTGAATTTCCCTCTCCTTTTTTTTTTTCCTCGGACATCCATAACGCTCAATAGTGTTTTCATTCTTAAAATGAACAACAACGAAGGGAGTTCCTCTTTTATGGCGCATCCAACGTATATTAAGCCAACTTCTGCTTTTGTTCACTGGTATCCAGATGTGTACCGGCAAGTTCCTGACCATACAACGCAGAAAGATACCTCTGTAACATATTTCAGCAATTTTGAAACATTTTGCGTCTTAACGTCTTCGTAAATTGAAAGCTGTCGTAGAGAATGTGTATTTCCATAACAGTTTGTTTTCTGGCGTCTTAAAATTTGGCTAGATCAGAATCGCATTCCAAATATCACCAAATATCATAGAAATATCACAAACCATATTTTACTATAACTGTTCTCTTATGATATGTATTACATATTATATAATCCTTTTACTACATCATTCGCGAGTTTTCCTTATGTTAGTAATGGTAATGCTGTGAGCCGAGAACTGATTTCAAGCATCACAGTTTCCCCAGTTCCCAAAAATCTGCAAGCAATTTGTTTCGTTACTGTTGCCTTAATGTACTCACACACCAGAATTTGCAACAAGAATAAATCAGTAAGAACTGCTTTGTATCTCATACAACATTATTTCTCCTTGTAGATTCTTTTTCAAACTATTTTTACTTTCTTCATTAGCAGCCTAACATTCTTCCTTCTGTGCGAGGAAACATTTTGATCATTACCTTTTGGAATTACCTCTTGCTATTTGCGTTTTCGTCTGTTCTAGTCTTGCCATTTCTCTGAATCAACATCTGTCTGGAATTATTTCCTGAATTTTTAAGAAAAGACTGCGAGAATATTGTTCTCCTATATCTGAAGGACATTGCAGTACCATGAAATGAAACAGTTATACATATATTGAACATATTTTCTGTGCACTAAACATGCACTGTTAAGTATATATATATTTAAAAAGTAGAAAACAATCCTTACTAGACCTTAAAAATACCCAAGCAAATAAGTTTTTCTCGATGTTAAAAGAATAAAGAGAGTGAACGTAGTTATGTAGAATAAAGGAAGACCATATACGTTTATATATTTCATTTTTCTAAAAACAAAAGTCCGATTGTTTTCTACGTTTCTAAACGCCTCCTTGTACTATACATATCACTGTTGTATAATCAACTTCTTTTACAAACTTTAAAATGTTGTGTAAAAATATTAATTTGTGAAAATAAATCCCTCTAGAAACTAATACAATTTTAAGTTTCGCAATGTGAAGTATTTTTATCGACCAATTTCGAAAGTCTGTTATGCCAAATATATCATATCTTGCCACGTCAAACTACATAAAATTTGACATATCATAAAGTGGCTTCCTCCGGTAGTTTAAAACCTAGATCTAATTGACTTATCCTACTTTGTCAAAAAGTAGAAAAACCTTCGGTCTAACTGTTGTCAAAATATCTCAGATTAGGGGAAAAAATAGATATCTGCTTATGCCTCGGGAGCACAACATTATCAATGTATAATTAGCCGAAAAACTTTCTCTTTTCCCATTTCTTATAATTTAAAACAAAACCGGAAACTCTATCTTACCGATCCCAAAAATTCAAAGGAAACTGTAAAGTACCCCATTCCAGTGAGTTTTAAAGGTTTCTGGCATCTGACGTAAATTATTTTAATGTCCTGACGAATACTTTTCGGACATTTCCACCAGGGAGCGTCGTATATGATGTTTGTTGGTGAAGATGTCTACAGGTAAAGAAAAAAAAAGAGAAAAATATGAATTGGTTTTGAAATAATACGAAGCTTCTATAAATTTGTTATAATATTTTAATTTTCAGTCTCGATTAATCATTAATTGATAAAATAATTGCAAACATGAAGTAAGTCCCTTTGTTGTTATCACTTAATGGTTATATGAATTCATGTTCAATAAACAATGATACAACTTTGTTCTGAGGTGAAACTATAAGATTCCATTAGCTGCTAGAATGCTGTATGGATTTTCGATGATGTCATTTTGGAAACTGGGCATTACACCGAACGAATTTGCAGTACTTCTAGCGATCAGTAGTAAAGCTTATATATAATGTTTGATTTGTCTAAAACGATATGCAATTGCAATATTAATTCCTTTGACAAACATAATTATTTACTGCTATTAATGTATGCATCAGATTGGTATATTTTGATGGTTAGTGACACAACTTGAACATGCATTGCACCTTCGCTGGATTACATTTGAGCCCCTAACCTCCTCAAAATCTCCGATAAAAATGTTTTAAAGCAATAAGAATTAAAACCTACAAAAAAGGC
This sequence comes from Lepisma saccharinum, assembly GCA_022664845.1. Classification (NCBI taxonomy): domain Eukaryota; kingdom Metazoa; phylum Arthropoda; class Insecta; order Zygentoma; family Lepismatidae; genus Lepisma; species Lepisma saccharinum. Next base: position 12,476 of record JAGDQP010000304.1, read on the forward strand.
GAAACGAACCGGCCATGTAGAAAATAAAATATTTGCTCAGCAGAACAAACATCTACGAAAATTTATAGTCATGTAAAAACATAATTGAGATTATGATCTTTTTTATATTAGCGGAGACCGAAGTCTTGCCAGACACCTTCTTCTTAATTAACTGATTAACAAAATGGTTTATCTTAGAGTTAATTGGGAAGACTCTGTGGCCTTACTTGTGTTTTTCTATACAGTGAGCTTGAATTTTAAATATACAAATTTTAGTAGAACAAAGTTGAAATCTGTTTACCAAATTTTACTAGGAATAATTTCAGTGCGTAAAACTTACAATATATGTAGACATTCTATGCATGAGTTACGATATTTTGATTATCGATAGTATATTTTTTTTCTCTGCCCAGAAAACTAACTCGGCTATGAAAATAAATTATAAATAGAAAGGGGATTTGATAGTTTAACACAAGGTGTTTTTATGCCAATATTTAGTTACAACTATATTATAAATATTAAAAATCAATGATGATATTGTTTAGTTTATAATTAAATAATGCAACTTTTTAGAGACGTTATGAATAACGAAAGTTGTGCTTTCATGCTTAAATTTATGTTAATATGCAAGAGCAAATAAATATAAAATGATAAAGAAATTATTTCCAAATTCCTCACCACTTTTGTTAGCCGCTCTCCATGCATCGAGAATGCAAACAGCTGAATTACAATAATGAAGAAGTATCCAATTATAAGAACAACGGGTACAAAATCTCTGATCTATAAGAAAATTTAAAATACATTCAAAAGTTCACAAACAGCTTAGAAGAATGTTTTTAACTTAAACATCTAAGAAACACTCCGTAAAAATAATATAATATATAATTTAAGAATATCTGCTCCCTATTTCTTTCTTCAATTGGCGATGGTGAAGACATAGCTACTACTTGTTTAGAAGGTTAAGAGCTCTTTTTAGGGATGAGATAGAAACGAAAAACAACTGAATATCGAAATAGGAAGATCTATGGTCTAAGGGAGCCTTTCCTTACCTTTTCCACGCTGTGGCCCCGCGGAGCACAACGATACGGCGTGGAAGTGAGTCTGCAAGTCCCTTTTACACTTCCGGAGACACTTGGCACCACACAGTCTGCAGAGCGGAAACCAATTGTGGCGTGTTCGTGGATGGAGGATCCAATGCACAGAGCTTGAGTTCAACGGCATCCCAGATATACTCAATGGAGTTCATATGAGGATCCGAGGTTGCCAGCTCAGTCATTGGGCCTCCCTCGCTTGCTCTTGGAACCATCCCAGGACGACATTGGAGTGATGTGGAGGCGGATTGTCATCTTGTAAGATCGCAAGATCGTCAGGCTGTTGAAAAGCCAAAAACGGGTGGAGATGATCGAGCAGCTGACGATACCGTGGACCATTCAATGTATGATCCAGAACGAAACGTGCCCCAGACCCTGACTGATACTCCACCGCCCTTGACCACGCCCTGGCAAGCGGCATATAGTTGATACCGTGACTCGTGGGACCAGCTGCGTTACGTCAGTGTGGCAGTATCCATCCGAGGTGGTTGTTAGCAAATGCAAGCCGGAGCTAGCAGTGTAACCTGCGTAGGGCGACGGCTCCCATACCCGAGGCAACACATCTTCATACGGATAGTCCAAAGGGAAACGTTTGTAGCGCGACCAGTGTTGAATTGGGACGTGATTTCTCGCACTGACGCCCTCTTGTCTCTGTTGACAATTCGTTCCAAATGTCACCGGTCTCGGTCAGTGGGGGCTGCTGGACGCCCTATGGTGTCTGTTGTAGACTGTGACGCTTTCATCCTCCCATTCTTGGCACACCCTGGACTCAGTTGAACGTGTGAAGCCGAATTCCTGCACCATCGCCGAAATCGAATTTCCCATGCGCCGTGCAACCACCAGCATGCCTAATTCGAATGGGGTCAACTCACGACGACGTTGCATTTCACATGAATCACTCATACACAACTGCAACCGTCGCGGAGGCCTGCAAGGGGTTTGGAAAATACGTGGTGTCTCAGGAATCAGTGGCCTGCTATACCATGAGTTTTGCTAATTCAGTATATATATATATATATAGACAGAGATAGATAGATAGATAGATAGATAGATAGATAGATAGATAGATAGATAGATAGATAGATAGATAGATAGATAGATAGATAGATAGATATGTGTGTGTGCTTTGATGTTGTTCTTGTTTTCCTTTGTAGAAATGTAGGGTAATCATGTTTCAAATGTTCACCTTTCTTTTACAATGTCCGTTCCCTAATCGGAAGGTTCTTGGTTCGATTCCAGGGACGGACTACTTGACTGTGGTTTTCCCCGGTTTTCTCAACTTTACAAGGCAAAATCCAGAATGATACTTTAGTTTAAGGCTAGGATCGCTTACATCTTTACTTTACTTTCCCAATGTTGATTGTTGTTATTGAGTTGCTTTGTAAATGGCTTTCGAGCTATATTTGGAGATGTTATCTCCGGTAGCCTATCCGTCAGATATAGAAAAAGTATTTTTCTAGAAATATTAAAATTTATTAAGTTAACCAACTGAACGTAGTAATAAATGTATGACTCACCGAGGTACACAATTTCAGTCAATGTGATGGTTGATATTGTCTCTCAATCGCTAACTTGGAAATGTCATGATTAAACGAAGACACTTTTAAGCGAAAGCCTTAGAATCAAGTCTATTTTAAACCGCTGTTCTGTAAGCCTATTCTTTTTTTCAAAAGGAAAACAGAACGTTTACTTTCACATTGTCTTTGCAGTTTCGATGGTTTCATGCACTCATTCGATAACACTTCACCTCAAATAAAAACACCCTGCGCTTTTTGATCACCATTTGCTTCCAATACAGTAAATCCCATCTCTAAGTATTTATCACAACATTTGCGAATTTTCTTTGGAGGCGTGATTTTTTTCCCTTCTCTTTCTAATGAATAGCGTAACTTGTTTCTCTGTTTCCGCGTTTTAGCGAATCGGCTTTAGCCACGGATCCATTCTCTGCCAATTCACACATACATACACACAAACGACCTATAAACACATTGTCCTGCTTCCAAAAAAATACACTACTGTCCACTAGCACGAACTAATCAGTATCGGCTGCGTTCTGAAACATGATTTAGAGTATTTCTTTGCAAACACTTTTAAATCCTGCATTCGGATTCCGACAAAGAAATAGTCAGATGCAAGTGCAAGCTCAACGTCCAGGGTCAATGCAGACAGGACATCCATCCCTTCCTCTCATTCAAAACTCCTCCTCCGCCTCAACTTGTAACCATACCCACATCTCTCCCAATAGTTGCCTGATTTGAAAAAAAAATAAAACATAAAAATAATTGAAGGAGAACAATGCGCTGGAGAGGGCAATGACACAGATTTCTCAAGAGCAATGTGGAAAATACCCAAGTGCCATAAAACTGTGCTAACGTAAAGAAGTTCCTTAGGAAAATAGACATGTACGTACCACAGAAGAGTGCTTATTAAAAGATTTTTCACAGGCGAAAAATGCGAAACAAGAATTTATCATTCCGTCCTTATGTGTGTGTGTCTCTCAGATTGCCTTGCGACCCCTCAAATCGGTTTGCGGACCCCTAGGAGTCCGCGGACCGTAGATTGGCAAAGGCTGGTCTAAGGGATTTTACATTATTGTACAATATTTTATTTTATTAAGTCATGAGATTCCTGGTATTATAAACGTTAGGTTACAATTGTATTAAAGACAAGCATAATCAGATTATTATGTGATGGAAAGATGTTGATGAAGTGGGTTTTGACGTCATATATACCATGGACGTCATCTTTTCCCCAAAGGGTGTCTCTAGACTTGATGTGGAACAGATGAGCCTTTGGTTGAACATTGATGGATACTGGGCAGATGATGTACACGGGATGCCAGATGACTCAGGCGAATGATAATGTCTGAAAATCTACGAATGGATGTCTTGCTCAAGTCTGGGAGAGATTATCGAAAACTATACGCATGGGTCAGAATGTGTAGCATAAAAAATAATTTTAAAAATTTCGGAGGTGGAGTGCTGAGTTTTAGCCAGATTGGTGTTTTTTGAAAATGGGTACAGTTTATCTAGAGTCAGAGTGTTGAATGAGAGCAGTTGTTAAATAGTAATCAGAGGAATGACTGAGTTATTAGCTATGGGTTTATCGGATTCTTGAATTTGAAGATGTACTATGTAACCAGTTGTTTCAGGATTGGAGTTGCGGTGTTGTTTTCATTTTTAAGAGAAAGTGGCATGAGGTTCTCTTTATTGGTTTATTTCGGGTGAAACTGAAATTTAGGACAGGTTTTGCTGTTGCGTGGAACAGAAGAGTATCCACATTTGGGTTGATTATAACAATTTCTGGCATTGTGGTTGTTATATTTTTGACATTTCTCAAATCTGAGAGGTATTGGTGCTTGGATTCGGGAAAGTTCGACAGGACATAGATTTTTGTAGATGTATGTGCCATGTTGCAGTAATGTATATATTGCTGATCGGTATGGAGTGAGAACTCTGGCAATGTAACTAATAGTTACTTCACGAGTTCTGATTCGCAAACATTAAGAATTGTGTGTCCCTTAAACAGTTGGGAGCCAGTTTTAGTAAAGTGGGCCCCAAACCACTCAGTTCAGGAAAGCCCATCGGGAATTAAGCAAGTGGGCATATACAAAGAAAGCGAATGCACTAACGTTTCTGGCATCCAAAAATCTCAGTTTAGAATGAGGGCCCAAGATCTCGAAACTTAATTTATTAATAATTGTTTTTTTCTAAATTGGATACCTGAATTGAAAAACATCCCAAGTCAATTTTTATCGTATTTGCATTTCTCTGTTCGTCGGTATCTATGATCCAAAGATTATCCACTTACAAACATATAACATCCTAATTCTACCACAAAAACCCTTTTTAATACAAAATTCCTTCCGCTGAATAGGATAACATACGAAGACCTTGGTCTGTTTTTCGTTCCTCCTGATAAATATACTCCGGTGGACTTGGTATGTTTTTAAATTCAGGTCTTGAATTGTGGTCTGTGCATTTGGTAATCGTCCCGTTTGCTGTTGAAATCATTTCAGATATGGTGTTTCTAATTGTTGTAGATGTCGTTTGGGCTTCTAATGTTTGAAGCATACATGAATAAAAAGGAGATAAGTGCATCTAGAGAAAAAAGTGCACCCGTAACAAGTACTACACAATGACAGCTAACCTTTAAGAAAGTTACAATCCAAAAGCGCAAATAATTACCAAATTATAGTGGTTGTAAAAACATAAAATACATTGCAGTAAATGAGAGAGAGAGAGATTTAGAATGCGTTTTATGGTAAATCATCTTTCATGTATTTAACCACTTCTTTCCCTTTACTCTTCATTTGCATTCAAAGTCGGTTAATAGAGATGAAAGTGACGGTTGAGGAGGATTTGATACAGGTAATCGAGTTTGTTCCGTCTAGGAAATTTGATGAGTCGCAGAATTTCACTGATGTTGATGGTGTGATTCTTCGCAGCTGGAGATGAATGACTTGTACATGTGCTTGAAGGTAATCTAGATGAAGAGGTATTTTTTAGATAATAAATCAGTACTATGGTGCTACAGCATTGTATTGCCCAGTGATTAATATTTAGGTACTGAAGATGAAATTGTGTGTTGGACTACAGGTGGTAGCACACGTTAGCTGATTTCTGGTGTATCATCATGATTAGGTAATATGGTGTATGATGATACAAAGACTACAGTTGAGGGTACAAACTCTAGCTGGACTGACTCTACATGAACAGCTTTGGATCTTAGTGATAGGTGAGATTTTCTTCTCTATAAGGTTGCAACTTTCTCTCTTTGTGCTCTACATTTTATTTCGCACACAATGAAGGTGCTTCTGTTCAAACTATTTAGGAAATTCCAGACTTCTCTAGCGAGTGGGACTCCCGGCATGAAACGTCGCTTTTATAATATAGACCTATAAATTTTCTCAATTTTAACATCAGTTCATATTTCGAAACTAACTTTTCACTGTTATCTATCCAGCACAAGTTCAATTTGTTCTTTATGATACCAGTATCTTAATACGTGGTTTGTTTTAAAATGAAAAGTTATTTTCTTTTGACATCTTTCTTAGATATAAAAATATTACAGAAATAGTACTGTGAACAAATGGAAACAACGAGACAATATTAAACGAACCATTACATTATCCTTATTGCAACATCACTCAAACACTCAAACACAGTTACCAAATTGTTATTGTAATTGTACAACATACTTACCGTCACTGCTACATATGCCAAAAGGCACAATGCTATTCCTCCTTGAAGAAAAGTGTATAAGATTAATGGTGAAAATACGTCTTCAATTTCATCCACAATTCTGTAAAGAATAATAAAAGGGATATATAAGATTGGATTTTAGAAAACGACATGTATGAATTGTGTAGAAACGTAGTTCTTTGTGTATAAGTGCCTTATAAATTGAGAAATCGAAAGTTACAGTACAATTGTAGTTAATTGTAACGTTGTTATTAATATACAAAAGCGCCAATCAGATTTTATTGTTAAATGAGAAATGATATATTTATTATTTTTAACCAGAATTCTATAACAATATTTAATAATATACGCCTGGGTATTTACTTGAAGTGGCTTGTATCAAACTTGTGGACCAATAAAACAGTTTCGATTTTAAGATAAGATAAAAGATAAAATTAATTTTATGGGCGGTAACAGCACTATGGCTTACGCCCGTCCCGATACGGGGGAAGCCCATTATCTTGGTCATGTAAAAATTTAGCTGTTAATTAAAATAATAAAAGAATATAAAAGATGAAAATGTAAAAAGTCTTCACAATCAGCCCACTGGTGTAAAGGGCCAGTATAACAAGGAAGCCTGTAAATGGGGCTTTACAAAATATAAAACAAAACTACACTATAAAACTTAATGGAAGCCTGTAAATGGGCCTTCACAAGATAAAACAAAACTACACTATAAAACTTAACAGTTAAGGAGCATAATCATATAAAATAAACGGAAATCATAAAACTCTACCAAAACAAGTAAAAGATTACCGTTTAAGTTTAGGTTTATACCTAGGTTTCCCTTTCCTTCCCACGAGATTAAAATCCATATCCACCAGGTGGTCCTGAATCATGTCTGAAGCCAAAGATGAACTTGGTTCATCGATAGTATGTGCAGACTCTTCCTGAGCTAATTGAGCAGACAAAACGTTCGTCAGAGTCTTAATGCTTGTAGCGAGAGGCGAAGTTCGAACTAATTTCGGGACTTTATAGGGACTAACAGTACTCTTAACCCGTGGAGCTCTAGAGCTCTGCACAGGCGTGTGTTGTCCCTGACTCTGCGTCGGCATATTGCGAGCAGTCTGCGATTCTTTAGGCAGCTTCGGAAGGTCGTCATGCACATCAGACTCTGTTTGTGTTGATACATTAACTGTCTGGGTACAAACCGAGATAGTTTTAACTGCTAGTCTGGCTACAACATGTGAAAACGCACCAGAGGGAAGGGTGCGCTGAGACTCTTTTACTCGACGTTTTGCATCGCCAGCAGATATTTTCTCAATCACCACCAGCTCTCTAATGCGTTTTTCTTCTTTAAATACCGGACAGTCACGCGACCAGGCCGTGTGATCACCCTTGCAGTTAACACACTGAGGTTTCAGTGATGTGCAAGGATCCGCACCATGGCTACTGGTACAGCATATTGCACATACAGCAGGGGTCGCCTTACACGACGTGCTGGTGTGGCCATAGTGCTGACATTTGAAACAGCGGAGCGGACTCGGTATATACGGACGGACAGGTAAGCAATAGAATGCTGCCTTCACGTCCTTGCGGAGCTGTGGCATGGCAAACGTCAAAATTAACGAACTCGTGGGTTGCAGTTCTCCACTCTTTCTTGTTTTAATTCGTCGAACATTGACTACACCTTGGCTGGCAAGTTCATCCTTAATCTCTTCTTCAGGGACATCTTGCAAGTCCCAACAAGATATTACACCCTGACTATAATTGAGTTGACGATGCGGTTCTACTTGAACCTCGAATTGTCCTAGGGTCTTCATTCTCAAGAGATTAGTTGACTGCTTGTTAGTTGACGTCTCCACGAGCAAGGTGCCGTTGCGAAACTTTTTAACATGTGCAAGTTCGCCGGCGACATAATTCAGTTGTTTTTGTATAATGAAAGGGGATAACCCCTTCAAACCACCTGGATTCTCTGCTTCATTCTTTACTTTAATAAGATATCGTGTGATAGTCGGTACGATACTTGTCTGTTCCTCTACTTCGATTTTTTCTGCTCTGTCACTGGTTGTTTCGGTAACTATATGCGCCTTCTTTCTATTATCTTCAGTGACTTTCTCTTCATTCTGTCTCTTTGTCTTCTTCTTTTCTTTGTCTGTGCGCGAAGGCGACTTGTTAGGATGTGGTGGAGCCATGATGAATTTTAGCCGTAAATGCCCACACTTCTCCGTCTTCGATTTTAATACACCTTTGATCTTAAGAAATGGTAGCTGAATGTGTTGGCAAAATAAAAAAAATGTTTCAAAAATAAACAACTGAAAGTATAATAGGGTGAAATTCACTATGATTTGTTTTCTCTCTACATGTAAATATGACTTGAAAAGTATACTGTAAAACCAAAGGAAGATTGTCAATTATACTTTGTAAGGTGTCACGTGACAGTACAAGGTTTAGAGTACAGGAAATGTTCCATAAACTTTATGAAGAGGTGGATTTACACGAATATTTTAAGGATTTGTGGAAAGAATAGTACCTGGTTTAAAGAGATAGTTTAGAAAGGTATGAAATCCCGAAATAGGCATTCTCTACTAACCAAAAGAAAAACTAAGCATATTTGTAAACTGTCGTGCAGATATTCTAAACTTTTACGCAACTGGTTTAATTTTTCGGTAGCTTTCCTGAAGGTAATTGATATATTTAAATGAAATTATTCATGCTTTTATAACAAAGATTCCCTGATTTGCAATATTGACATCCTTTACGTAGTAAATAAGGTAGTATAATAAGCTACAAGAACAATTTTTCGATAGAACAAAATAACTATAACTATTTCAATAACAAATCACAAATTTAAATTGAAAATTATTACAAATATTATATATCTACTCCAAACCTCAAGGGATACAAGTGACATTGAGAAATAGAAAAGGTTTGTTGTAATCTTTTAAACTATATAAATCAAAAGATGACTCAAAATTGTCATGTAAAAGGTCACCTCAAAATGATTTTTGTCAATGTCACTTTTATTCCTTGGCATGTGTAGTTTAGTTACCGTTACTAAGTTTATGGCATAAAAATCGGTCAAACACAACTATAATGTGATATTGTGTGAATAAAAGACAATGAATATCAATCAGTTGTCTCTGAATACAGTGTCATTAATCGAACTAATTGTGACTGCAAATTATCGCTAGAACACTATGATCATTATAATAAACGTACGTGTTATCCTCATGGGTTGGCAACACTCACAACTGAGGTGCTTGCAGATGGGAACGACCACAGCGTTGTCCTATTGCGTCGAAAATGTTTATTCCAAGTTTAGTGCCGCTATGTATAATGTGGTGGAAGCAGTTTCAAATAATGCATTTTATAGAAAATAAATCAACGTCATGATTGGGGTGCTTGGTGACGGGCATACCCAGAGTATTTTTCAGTTGTGCCCAAAATGTCTGTGCAAATTTTAGTGCAGGTTGGTAAAACGCAATAGAATTAATTTGAATAATTGATTTTTATAAAAAAAATAAACGGGTTGGCAGCATTGAGCCACTGGACTTATCATGACGATTCCAACAGCGCTGAGCAAATATAGGCAAGACCTTTCCAACGATATCGAAAGGACCACTCTAAACGTTATGGTTTCTGAAATTTAATTTCTGGACACAATTAGACCCTAAACGGAATGACAGAGTCGATCGAGACAGTAGTGTGGGCTAGGGCGTTAGACCAACATATCTAAGGTAGCAAGTTCGAATCTCGCATGCTGCATGGATAGTTGGGGAATTTAATTAGCACTGCATTCATTTAATCATGACGGACCGAAGTCAAAGTTACTAGAAAACCCCATACGAAATAAAGTTTAGAAAAATTTTACGGACGGATGGTCAGACAAACTAAACAAAGTTAAGAAATCCTTTTTTTTATGTAACATCACCTTCAAGAAAAGCAAAAGTAGTTAATAGGTGTAAAAGGGTTGTCTATTCAGAGGGCGATGATTGTGATTGTAGAATAATGAGTTCCAACTATATCATTACGTGCTAAAAATGACGTTATATGGAAAACCAAATAGTAGGTTAACACATTTTTTATTTAGACCATTCAATGTTACCTATTATTGTCTATTTACTTGTAAAGCTTCGTTGATATTCCTTCCTGATAGCAAAACTAATTAGATACGAAATTCATACTTACTTTAGAATATATTGATGTTGTTTTATCCATATTTCCATTAATCGCTTCTGGGATACAAATGATCCATTATATCCAACTTCCGTCCTCTTCATGCCACCTTCACTAGACTCCCTCTTTTCACCACTCTTATTTGGAGAATTCATTGCTTCATAATTCATCGTATCCATTTTGATCTCAGAGGATTTTTCTGACCCCTCTCCATTCTCTTTGGATGTTCCGTTATTACATATGCCATATCCACTAACTGACTGAGTATTTGCAATTGTCAAATCATGTCTGTCTTGAGTTGTGTCATTGTTGTTGGCAGTAATAAGTAAAGTCATTCTTGCTAGATGTTCAATTATCTCAACGACGTAAGTCACAAAAGTACAGTATAACGTGTCACATGTAGTAACCATACCAACAGACCACATTGTCCCAATAGCTTGTAAAAATACTTCAGTCTCATATACAGGAGTTTGGAAAACATCGTAAGGAAACCAACACGAGACAATCAGCGGTCGTGATCCTGTGATACCGCCCTGAAACGGTGATGAGTCTCCCTCTGTTGTATTAGTAAGTGGACGAATAAATGGCAAGCCAATAAACGCAAAAGCCATCATTTGTGTGTAAATGTACATTAGCAGAAAAACTATCAGTGATCGCCTACCGGTATTACTGCAAGCCCTTTGAATGGACTCTTCGAAAGCAGGACACATTGCCGGCATCTGACTGCACATCCCAGCGAGTCGTGTTATTCTTTTCTTCCTAATGATAATAAAATATATCCGAAACAACCCCTGAAGAACATAAAGAAATGTCATTGTTATAAAAATAATGCCTGTGAAGTCTGCAATGTTTAAAATGATGTCGATAAAAGCAAGAATTCCGTGATAGGTTGGTATCGATGCTGCACAAAACCCTATGAAACCACGAATCCAGTACCAAATATTGTTCATTCTTAGCTCGAGTTCTGGATACCAATGGGAGGATATGGCCATCATAAACAATAATGGTTTTGCAACAATTGAAAATGGAATAATACCAGAGGATGTCATCTTATCATCCCTCCATTCCTTTATCTTCATTGTTACGTTGAATAAAATTACTACAAGTTAAAAAAGAGACAGGTTCCTCTTTTACCACACATAAGAATATGAAATTAAGTTCCCGATATGTTCTTTAATTTTCGTAGATACGAAGATGTGGTGAATTTTTCGTTCTGGGTATGTATTAGACTTCAATGCGTGTATGTACGTAGTAACAAAGCGAAATTTGTATAAGATCAACTAATTCCTCGCTAAAACATGGTGTGCACACAATTCCAGGCGTATTTGAAATGAATCAGACTTAACACAATCTAGCAGTTAATGTTATCATCGAATAATAATTTCCATTATCATTGCATTAGATCCATATGAAGGTGTTTTCATGAGAAGATTCTTCTCATCTTATTGTACTTGTAATTAAGGAATGGTTTCCTTTAACGGCCATGATAGAATACTAAATTTATTTAGACACTAATTGCTTTACGTAGCTAATTGATTTTAAACAGGAGACAAGCGTTTGCATCTTTGTGAAGCTTTGAACACAGGTTGCTTAAAAGAAGGCCGTTTCAACCCTCTAATCAAGCGTAGATGAAACATATGTAAAAGAAGAAAATTAGAGCAACAAAATAGGTAGCTAAGACGTTATGTTATAAAACAATTATTTTTTTCCATGGAATCGTGAACCAGCAGCTAGTTATATTTTTTGTCCAGTAAAAGCAAAATATAATACTGGGTTCATTAGTGTAGTGCTCTGGAATATTGTACATCACTATTAATAGAGAATTCTGCAAGATTGTTTAACCAAACTGTATGTTTTCAAAGCAGAAGTACCGTGCAATCGTGGCGCAGTGATAGAGCGTTGGCTTAGCATTCGGAAGGGTACAAGGCAAATGCTTTGCTGGTACATACAAAATAGGTCCTGGCCGCCCACCTTCCAACATCCTCTCTCTGTCTCGCCCACACTATCCCGACCTCAGCCTCAGAGGCCTTAAAATAATGTCAAATTAAAGCAGAAGTCTGTCTGGCAGATGAATTCTTCAGGCTAAAGCATAAAATATGTAAGAAAATCATTGACAAAATTACTTCGTTTCAGGGCAAGAATAATTCCAATGCAGTAAATAAGGTACTGTAGCAAGTACTTTCTAAATATAGTACCTAAGATGGTAGCCAATCATCATAAGAAACCATTCTCTATTCAAAATTTAATATTGTACAATTATCAAACACACGAAAGAGATTCACTCGAAGAACCAAAAATCTCCGCACTAATTCCTCAAGCAGTGGTAGTAATAAGTGAGACATATGGAAGTTAAATTCCACATGGTAGTTAAGTAATGTAATGGGTATGTATTATATGGAATTGAAGATATGGAAAGCTTCACCGAGTTCGAGTTTTATGCAATAGATAGCAGCACTGGAACCGGTCTGGAAGTGAAAACTTTGTTAAACAAGTACCGTTAGATGTCGCGATTAAATGCTTGTGGGAATTTTAAATGATAGAACATTAATGAATTGATGTTTTAATGCTGCTTTTTTACAGATGGATTATGATTTTGTTTTATTGTTATTATTTAAACCTCGATGCGATTACTGAAAAGTTAAATTAATAATTCCATGTCTGAATCTTATGCACATAATGTATATGATATGATAATGTTATAGACTTGCTGAGTTTGGGTTACTGAGACAGAATATCCAAGATATATGAAATATATTGGATATATGAATATTTTATATTACTTGCATTTTATTACGACTGACACAGCTGATGATTCTGAGGTGTAACACCTTAGGCTATCATTATCATAATAAGTGTCGTCCCGCCCAAGCGCTGTACTAAGTCCTGGGTAACAAGGGCATCTTATTATTACTCGTCTATTCGCCCATGGATTCCCTGAGATCAGTTATGAAGCAAACCGAGGCCATAAAGACAGCTTACTAAGAGCTCGATATGTATATATAGATGAGATAATATTATTGTTGATATCCCTAACCTTTTTCAGGAACTGTATAATGTTTCAGAATAATATGGTCAGTACATTCGTCAGACAGTAAATTAACTTAAACGTATATGAGAAATCTTTTAACCGATCCCACCTCATTAACTGCACATCAATAGAGACACACTCCGTGGGTTTATCAATAATTCCAACCTAATTTCGCATCCGCTATTCATCCAATTATTGTATTTCCTTAATTTTGTAGGTCCATCTCACTAGTGCCTACCGTACCTCTTCAGATTCCAAATTTATTATTGACTTAATATAAAATAAAATAATAGTTGACCAAAACAAATGCGTTTCATCTAGAAACTAAAAACATGTAGCACTTTCACCAACTAGCTAAGAACTTGGCTTCATCAGACACACTAAATCACACACACAACACAACTTCTGGCGAGACAGTTATCTGTAGTTCCTGATTGTCTCCCTGCCAACCAATCCCATGCATCTTTAAGTTTCCATCTTTTTTTACTTAATTTTCTTAAATCACTTATAAATTAATTTCTACAGGACAAGATTTATTTTGGTATTGTATGCTTAAATATAGTAGGAACAGGGGGGGGGGGTGAGAGGGAACCAGTGATTGTTGTTACTTATAAATTCACTTTTTGTAGTCGGTACGAGATTGGCTGGCAGGAGGCCAATCAGGAACCACAAATAGCTGTATCACTAGAAGTTGTGTTGCTTATGTGATTTAGTGTGTCTGATGAAGCCAAAGTTATTAGTTAGTTGGTGAAATTGTTACACATTTTTAGTTTTTAAATAAAACGTATTTGCTTTGCTCGGCTATTATTTTATTATATTTAAAGTATATAAAACAAAGCGTAGAAAAGTTAAATAGCAACAAGTTTGGCTGAAAACTGACTTCCGGAAAATTTATAGGGAATATATATAATAAGATTATCTACTGCTGTTACATTACAGAAAACAGATAAGAGAACTCTGTAAATTCTTGTTTGAGGATAATGTGAAGGCATGTCCATATCTCCCATAAGTGGATGATGGAAACAACTGATCCAGAGCAGTGCTGGGAAGGGGAAAGTGCTCCAAAGTGTATGACAACTTTCAACATCGAGTACAATCCTAGTGCTACCACAGTGTATTATGCAATCTTGACACCATTTTGGATTCTCGTTACTACAACATAAAATTCAGAGTGCCTCAATGTTTTAAAATGACCTTACAGGTATATCTAGTCATCATGCTTTTGTGGAAAAATATAAGAACTTTATAAGTACATACTTTTCTTTATAAAATTCGTACTAAAATTTTTAAAAAATAATTTTGTTTATGCATGACGAAAAAGAGAAGCATGAGACACACTCTCATATAAAATCACTTAATAAATTTTTCAATTACAGCGCCCCATGCTTTTCTTTTTAGCCATGCCTAAACAAAATTGTTATTTGTTTTTTTAGTACGACGGGTTTAAGAAATGCATTTTTTTAGTTTTTTTTTTATTATATTTTAGTTATTTCGGTGTTCGGATACTTTTTATCAAGTTAATGTTGTGTGTCCCGAATCCTAAAGTGTTCTACAAACAATTTACTTACGTCGTATGCAAATTTTCGTCATTGTATGACGTCGAAAAACGAGTTAAATTAACACTGTAAGATTTGAAGATACCACAAGCCATTGTGAACTAAAGAAAAGCATGTAAAAAGTGCAAAATGTTCACCCAATCGGCCCCACTATAATAAAGATATTTGAATTAATGGCTGCCATCTTGAATTTCGACAGTTTATGGGTATATTTAAAAGTAGTTACAGCATTCAGAGGTTTTTGTTCGTTAACGTAAAACACATTTAAAAGCTACAAATCACTCAAACATTAGAACAAATAATTAATTATGAAATCTTGGACGCCATTTTCGATTTTTGAGACTACCACATCAAATTCAAGATGCCTCAATATCTTAAAATGACCTTTTAGGTATGCCCATTCATTATGCCAAATTTCATACTTTTATGAAAAAGTGCACGATTTTTCATCTAATCGGCCCCACTATTTTGTTAAATCAGATTTCTGACAATCATGTTAAGCTTCAAGTCAAAAAGTATGATGGCAACTATTTTCACGTAGAATGTTGCTTCACAAGAACAAATATTTTGTAGGGGTGCCACTACTGGGCTCAGCAGTCTTCAGGTCCTCGAAAGTGTAAAGTTGCCGTGAGTGCCAATAACTAGGCATGAAGGTTGTCAACAACGGGTTAGAGGGTGCCAACAATATGTCATCTTGCTGTTTTGAAGAAAAAAAAATAATGAAAATGCATGTTCTGCACTTTTTTTTGCTTGACTGTAAAAAATAATTTCGGCAAACATCAAAGAGTTCACTGTTAGCTATGAACAAAAAAGTAAAGCAGGAATAGAAATCCGCTTCAAGTTTCAAAACGACAGTAGTCTAAAATGTTGCCAATAACTAATACGTTTGCCCTATGTTAACTAGAGGTTCAAGTTAACCCAAGGTTTAAACGTTTTCAGGCGTAAGTAATTGTCTTTAAAAGAATGTAATTTCTGATGTTTCAGAAGGTAAATATTTCAGCGTCGACCACCTGGCAACACTGCACCTATACAAATACCAATGACCTCTATCTAAAAGCGATCTTGGACTAACTGCTGCCACTGAAAATTTCATAAATATATGAAACCAAGGAGAGGAGAGGACACTTAATCTCGTTTCTCCACTTCAAGTCTAAACCAATATGGACCAAACTTTCGGTTCTAACTCAGGTTTGTACGCTCGATATCGCTGTGCGGTCTGTTTTCTGATTTGTGTCCTTTTTTCTTGTAAAAAATACGTAAATATTATTTGCGGTATTTTCTATTATATACGGAGTACGCTATACTTTTATATTAATAGCTCAGGAATTAAGACTTCAATTAAAGACACAGCGATAAGAAGGGCATAAAACTGAGTTAGAAGTGAAAATTTGGTCCACATTAAATTAGACTGGAAGTGGACAAACGAATTTAAATATTTGCTCTGGCGCCTATTTTTCGACACTAAACAGTCACTCAAGTATCGTTACTTAGAGCTCGATGACTCATTTCAGTCATTTCTATTATTGCAAATATGTTTTTAGTGTTCAAATTCATTCAAGTGCGTTGTGCTCCTGCTATATATTTCACCATCATCAAGTAATGATGTGTATATACCTTATTTTTCTTGTTTTCTACTTTCAAACTTCCAAAGAGATCTTAGACCTATTGATCGAGGCTCAAACCCACAATATCGTGGATTTATGAAATCTCTAATTACATCCTGGATTAATCCAATATATATGTTAGTGCAACAGTGAATCCCTGCTTAATCTCTATCTTCGGATCACCAGTGTTTTTCTTTCAACCTGTCATATGTATCGCAGATAACAAGACCCATCCTTTCCACTACTGTTTCGCCACCTGGTGTCAGACCAGCCGAACTAGAAATGGATTAAATCTAGTTTCCGCATTTTATTTTAAAAAAAAAATGAAATGGGAGTTCGGTATCTGATACTTCAGTTTATCAGCCCACAATAGATCAAAAACGTAGATATTGTACATGGCTTACTAACATAACTTCATTCCTAGTTCGACTGGACTGACACCAGGTCACATGGAAGTAGAGAAATGAATAAGAATTTGCTGCATATATATCGATAAATATTTTATCAATGACGTATAGATATCAACCTTAGATCAGGATTAAAAAGTTTTGTGCGGCCGGGCATTCTACTATAATTTCATATGTTTCTAAGCTCATTTTTTCAGAATTACAAGTTGTTGCAAATTGTAGCAACTTTGTTCATATTTCGTCTCGGAAACTGCAGATCAAACAACGTTCAGAGTAAATGAGCCAGAGAAGAAGAACATGCTTTATCCAATGTTGGTAAGTGCTTTTTACAGTTTGGACGCCATTTGTAACAAGCTATCAAGCATGAAGAGAATATGCATATGAATGAAGAGAATATGTCTGCCTGTTACAAGCAAATCTTAATTTCATGTTCAGTTATACGTAATGCTGATTATGGATTTCTATAATAATAATTATAGAATCTTAATAATTGATGTTTTAATGTCAGTTATTTATAAGTTTCTATGGTTACAGTCCACCATAGGCGTCAGTTCTCTCTTAAAACTCTAGTCACAGTCACTTTTAGATGAATAACACAGTGCCAATTTTGAATTTCACCATGAAGAACTATTGTATACTACACTGAATCACTATATAACATATCTTGATAAATTTTCTTGGAGTGAAGTCCGAAAACACTACGAAATTATGCAAATTAATCACTAGAAATTTCGTCGGCTTCCTTCTATTAAGCCGATGAAATAAATATATAAATAGATAGTGTATATAATCTTAAATAAATAAATAAATAAATAAAAAAAATAGTGTATATAATCTTACACTCTCTTTGTTTTAACCATGGAGTTAGGAAGAAAATAAAGAGAACATACATGACGTCACATCACGCCAAATTACGGATAGCGGCAACCATCTTGTGTGGCCACATTAGAGTCCCTCTATAACGAATACTGTGAGAATTGCCATTTTCGATAGGAGTCTGAGTGCACCTCAGAGAGCCAGCCATGCGAGAAAAGCCTAAGGGTCCTGGCCAGGATTTGAACAAGTAGTTCGTATTGTAAATGGAGTTTGGAAGGATTTCGCCCACCGACTACCAGCTATTATTTACTAACCCGCCATACCTCAGTGGTAGAGCGTTGGCGTAGCATGTCGGGAGGTCGTGGGTTCGAACCCAGCGGCTGCCCATTCTGACTTATGTTTATTCCTAGTCACACCAGGCTGGATGGCATTTTCATATAGGGCTATCCTGGCACCTTCCCAACTCGTTTCCCCTCCTGTATCCCGGCCTTAGCCTTAGATGCCTAAAAACCATAAATTAAATTTCAGTAAAGTTTATGATTGAGGGATTGTCGCATAGAAAGGCTTCTCTACGTATGAATTTCATTAAGAAAGTAATACGGTTTAACAGGGCAGTATGGAAATCCCGCTCGGCTTGCCTTTCTGGAGCTGTCATTTATGACGATGCCGTGATAGCTTTGCATGCTTCTAGCTCCGAAACAACCCAGCAAGCCAAGAGACGTCCGCATTTGGTCGGCGAAGATCGGCCAACGAGCGAGCCGACGGGCACGCCGACGTTGGGTTTTGAAATATCCCGACGAGAAGCCGACGTCGGCGGGAGGGTTTTGGGCGTGCTTACGCCTCTATGCGGACACCGACGGCGGCCCGGAAAACGCCACTTGTGGATTGCGCCGATAATTCTCTGACTACTATTGGGTCGGGAACGGCATTTAGCTTGCTGGGAAGAGCCTGGTTTCCAGATTTCTAGAAAAGTACTTTTCCTTGTTTTGAAATTCCCTACATGCTGCTACAGCTAAGGACAAAAAGGTTGTCGCATGTCTACAACTGATTTTATTTTATTTCAAAAATAAATAAATTGTTACGTCTTTCTTACGGAATATTCTTTAAAAACACACGACAATCGTTTTGTTCGTAGTTGTACATATTATATTTTTAGCGTCTCTATTTTTCAACCCCCTCTCTCTTTCCCTCCCTCTAAAGTGTAAGTTGCCGTGTGTGAATGTGGTTCATTGTTGTGACATAGTATCAATCACCCGTCCCAGTTTCCAACTAAAGTTTATTTGAATGAATTTTCTTCGGAGTCATTCTTCCTAGCATAAAAGGAATAGTAAGACATTAACCCAACCTAACCTAACCTAACCTAAAAAAAAACAAAAAAAAAACGAGACTATCGGCAACTCTCCTCAATCTTCGGATTGGTTACCATGTACTCTTGTCGAAAAAGGAATAAAAATAAGAAGAAAGAACTGGAGAATTAGCAGGTACCTTTTTTATCAGTGGTAGAAACAAGAACATTGGCTTGGCAGTTTGGTTAACAAACATTTACGGCTGTGATATCTAAGCTCTTATAAACAGCTGTTAGTTTTCAAAACCGGTAACAAACAATAGACCACAAAAGTCTTCTGTCAGATCCGGTTGGTTGTCATGGTAACCCACCATGTTCAAGTCTAAACAATAGTGGTAGGTTTATGTAGTTTCTTCGATAATAATAATTCATCATTTGTATGTGCTTCGTACCAGATTGCAAACGTTACAATGAGAAAGAGACATGTCGCTGTAAAAGGATGAAAACCAGAAAAAGAAAAAAAAATCAGCCATTACTTCCACAAGTTACTGTCTACGTTCCTACCATCAAACTTACTTGACTGTTCACTGTTGTTTAGACTTGACCTCCGCCGCTGCTATGGCAACCAACCGGATATTACGACTGTGATATCTAAACTCTACAAAAACGTTATCTTAGTATAACGTTTTTGAAACTGTTAGTTTTCAAAACCGATAACAGCAATAACAATTTAGCAAAAATAACTGTTATTAAATAACTCTTAAATTATTTGTGTTCATCTCTACAATGTACAGCACAACACATCTGGGACAGTTTCAAGCAATTTACAATTGTCAGTTAACTGCGACCCAGCTGCCTTTTCGAACAACGACAGCTATTTTGGAGGTTTCATCTGATATGGGTACTTCTCCTCTTTAAGGGCTGATTTTCATACAAGCTTGCGTTGTTTGAGATTCAATTGGTTACTCACTCTAATCGCAAGCAAAGCAAGCTTGCATGAAAATCAGCCCTAACCTTGTCTTTGCATCAGAATGAGAAAGCAATACTCGGAAAAGAGGCTCTCTAAATATGGGGCCAGTCAATGTGGTGGATGGCCCTCGTCCCTTCCGTCTCTTGGCTTCATTCCTCTTGCCCATAAAACAGCATGAGGTTCCCTTTATTTATATTCCTAACTCTATGATTTTAACGTATCAAACTTGCATAAAGGTCAATGTGATTGTCTGAAAAATTATGTATCAGATCCCCAACCGTGATAATTACAAGCTATGATGTTATTAGGAATTCTGTCTGTTGGAGAGTACGGTATTTATGAGGAGAAATCATCATTAATCAACTCTCAATTCAGATACTTCATTTCACTCGTAACTTACTTCTAGTTCAATAGGATTAACTAGTTATAAGGAGGAAGTAATTGTCTAAAGAACTATTATTGTTAACATATAGTAGATCTTTTTTTCTTTTTAATTGTGGATTATTCTTAATGTCACTTCATTTAATGCTGATAATAATAATATAGAGTGTTCCAAACAAAACTTTATTTTCATATTGCAATTATTAGATTAAAAGAAACAGTAAAAAGACAGCACTATAATAATAGCAAGCACAATGACATACCATTTGACATACTGGCAGATTGATATCTTTCTGCAGTTTCGTTACTCGGGAGAACACACCCGGCGTCGGGAAGTGGCGCCCCCATCGCCCAGTCAATTTTACTGGCTGCAATCAGCCCTGGCAGCTACCAACATCATTGCTGCCTATGGGAAGCCCAACAGCAGGGCCAGAGTGCTTCTCTGTTGAGAATTTTTACTTCCCACTAGCGTAGGGGATTGGCGACCTCATCGCAGGTCTATGGACCGCAACGTGATGACACCATCACATAGCCCGAGCAGCAGACCATCGCTGCTCGTATACGGCGTAGGGAATTGGCGACCCCATCGTCCAGCTGGCTTCTGCTGGCTGCAATCAGCCCTCGCAGCTAAACATCTACGCTGCTTGAAAGGAGGACCAGCCGAGAGGATTTCATTTACATTCACCCCATTTTTCATTTACAGATGACTCATTATTTCATCTCCTCTTGTGCTGTGAGTTGCGCCTCCGCGCATAGACCAAGGATGTGACAGGATGTACTTGCATTGACGATGGCCCCTGGGCCCAGGGGAAAGGGGGCGGAACCATTGGATAGCGCCTAGTTCTTAGCAGCAGATTCTTGAATGGTCTAGCTCGTTGAGACTGGGAAGTGGCCATTGGGGAGCTCTTCGGACCTTTGGTCTCGCCAACACTCGGGGGAGTGGGTGTCCCAAGTATCCATCAGTCGGGAGTGCAAGTGATTTCGACGCCAAGTCATTGGACTTCGACTCGATTTCCAGCTTGCTGACAAGGGTGATGAGGGTAGTACCCAGCAGCCTCGTTGGCTCCTCAGAACGAAGACGGAGAAGTGTGGGCATTTACGGCTTTCATTCACCATGGCTCCACCACATCCTAAAAATCAGTCGCCTTCGCCAAAAGAAAAGCAGAGAAAGAAGAGACAGAATGAAGAAAAAGTCACTGACGTAAGTAAGAAGGCGCGTACAGCTAATGAATCTACCAGTGACAATGAAGAGAAACTAGAAATAGAGGAACAGACAAGTATCGTACCAACTATCACACGATATCTTGTAATTAAAGTAAAGAACGAAACAGACAATCCGGGAGGTTTGAAGAAGATATCCCCTTTCCTAATCCAAAGACAACTTACTCATGTTGCAGGTGAGCTACATAATGTTAAAAAGCTTTGGAATGGCACGTTATTAGTGGAGACTTCTACTGACAAACAGACAAATAATCTCCTGAAGATGACCTCAATTGGAACTCTTGAAGTTGTAGTTGAGCCACACCGCCAACTGAATTTTACACAGGGCGTAATAACTTGTTGGGATTTTCAAGACGTTCCTGAAGAGGAGATTAAAAGAGAACTCGCCAGTCAAGGCGTAGTGCATGTTAAACGCATCCAGAGCAGAAAGACTGGCCAATTACAACCGACAGGATCATTAATTTTGACATTTGGCATGCCTCAGCTTCCTAGGGACGTGAAGGCAGCTTTCTATCGCTTGCCTGTCCGTTGTAAATGGCCCATCATCCATGGGTAATCTGCATACGAATATTTAAATTGAGGATTATGAAAATTATTTTTTTTTACGTCTTGTTTTTTTTTTGCATGTCATTATAAGGTTTTAATAGGCATATTTTTTATAATCTGGATTAACAATAGTAATTTGTAAGAAGGGATTTAGTTGCATATAGTTACTGCATTTCCATATCAGAAGACATGGATACGAAACTGCATGGAGAATTTTGCTGGAAATACACATTTTCCTCCTCAGGAAAACTGGGAGACATACTCTGCACCTGTCATCCAGACCGAGCTGTACCTCAGTGTTGTACACTCACTGATTGAATTTCAATCCAGTTAGAGAAAGTTTCCTATAAGAAGTAAGGATCAGTACATGGGCTACAATATAAGTTACTATTTTCTAATAGTTAGAAACACCGGCGTCTGGTGCCAGTAGTCCTGCAAAAATGTATTGTTTCTTCCATGTATAACGACGATTCGAAAATAGCGTACCAAAGGGTGTGAAGGAAAAGGGTTTTGACCATTTTTGGCACATTCATCCCCGTACCCCCTTACCGCAGTGCTGCTAGTCAACGAAGCTATCCTAACAACGACGCTATTCCGGCGCAGGGATATCATGTTTTATGCAACTACTTCTCATGTGTTTATATTTTATATGTAAATGCAAGCTGAGGTTTATTTGGGTTCTCTTTTCGTTTGTACACTCTTGCACAGTGATCCGGTTCCCGCTTAAACTCGCGATCAGCCACTTACATTGAAAAACACCAGGAACTAATTTCTTAGTTTGCTGTCTGCCTAGGTCGTTTGTGGGTCTGGGCAGAGTGACCTCAATGCAATAGAAGTATTGTGCTACATGCTTTTTCTCCCCCCCCTTTTTGTTATGTTGTCATTTGTTGATATTAGTAAATATGTTATCCTTAGTATCTCTAGTATTAAGTTCTCATATGTTTTGTTTTCTTAATTTGGTTAATCACCCCTACTTCTATATGTTTGTCTATTGTTTATGTCTCTCTATTCAGAAATATCCTCGTGGCATTGTTTTGAAACGCAATGCTGGTTTTTGCCAGCAGGCGTCACTAGCTGTCACGGTGTTCTGCACAGCAGACCAAACACAGAACCACATTAGTTTTTAAGTGTATGGTATTGTGTAAGTCAATATTAAGTTACCAATGGACCTCGATTGTCCATTACGTAATAAATAAATTGTATATAGTAATTGGAAGTAATGTCATTATGTATTTATAGATGAAATTAATATAAAAACACACCCTGCCATATGTGGCAACAACGCCTAGCCCTCTGTTTCACTGGCAATGCGGGGGTAGAAAGAGGCTTATGGAGAGCGAGCCTAAAGGGTTGAGGTGAGGAGAGACCCTGAGTGTCTAATTTGGTGGTGTGGAAGGGGCAGTCGGTATTAAATCTTGTGAGAGTGAACGTCGAAGGTTTTTTTATTCCAAACTCGAATCTGTTAAACTCAGTCGGTTTCGAAATGAGCACCAGTGTTTTTGGGCGAGTGACCCTAAACTGGTGTACTATGTGCTATCTTGAGACATCACATCAATGTTACAAGCTAGTCAACTAACATATCCTATTAGGAATGTACATCGTGTGGGATTCCAGATCCTCACCTAAGGATCTTTCAGAAACTTAGTGCAAAACCTTGTGATATAACGTGGAAACTGTACCACTACTGTTACACAGACTATTCACGAACAATTATCCCTTTCGTTGTCAAAAGGGATGTGAAGCAGTACAGAGTGTTTTTCCAAGTACCATCACAAACTTCGCCCCGTTAAATCACCAACTCAGTTATATCCCATCACTATTGTTATACTTGTGATTCTGAGATGATCCAGTTTCTATTAAATTTCATTTTTGTTAAGACAGTGACGTAATATAACGCCACACAGGTAAATTTGCCATGTTGAGTGGATCCATTAGTCTCTTAACCTACAGAACTGTCAGTGTTGCCAGAATGCGAGCCAGCACCCAATATCTCCAACCTCTGAAATAATCCCATAGAGAGAGAGAGATATTCATGTATATATATTTTGTGTGTGTGTGTTATTAAATATACCGAGAACAGTGAAATCGGGTATAGATGTGATTATTCATCAACTTTGGAGACGCAGTGATCCAAAAATCTGAAGTTCTACGCCGAAGTGAAAAATCAACCTCCCATGAACAAGGTGAAGCAAGGTGGACTTTCCATTGCATTCATAGTGAATTGATGAACACTACAAGTTTTATCCCCAATGAAAGTGGATTACAAACGTATAGGCCTAGACAGTAACTGAGCTCAAGTTCAGTATATATATATATAACGGATCCGAGTGTCTCATGTGTGTTTGATTATGAAAATATAACTATTTGTTTGTTAATAATAGCATAGATGGCCAACTTGATCGTGAGTGGTGGCCCAAAGAGCCGATATAGCTCTAAAGTGTAAGTGGTTCATTGTGTTGTGTGTGTGTGTTTCTGATCCTACTTATCCCATCGAATAAATTAATATGATATCGAATTTCAAGGATTATTTAATAAGTAGATTCCGCATCCATTCCCCATCTCATCCCTGTGGAGGTCATCTTACTGGTGAGTACAATATTGTTATTGCTATTTATGGTGTACTTATGTCACAGTCTTTCAGGTCGGCAGAGAGAGATAGCAGACTACAAATTGTTCTTTGCTTTAATTAGAAATGGCCTTGAAGATTGTCATGCAGAAAGAAAGGCTTACTCATTCCTAAATGATTATTTATTACCCTGAGATTATTTAAACATCTGTTAATTTTTTTTTCTCTCACACAAATTTTGTGATTAAATTTAATTCCGTAAGTAAAACCATGTGTGAGAAGCATTGATCTTTCTCTCCGTGTATCAGAAAGGTATCTGTGTAAATTCCGACGCCTCATTACTTGGGGGCACTTTACACCGTCCTTACATACCAAGTCCGCTCCGCTGTTTTAAATGTCAACATTATGGACACACCAGCACGTCATGTAACGTGACCTCTGCTGTATGTGCAATTTGTGGAACCAGTAGCCATGGTGCGGATCCTTGTAAGTCACTGTAACCTCAGTGTGTTAATTACAAGGGTGATCACACGGCCTGGTCGCGTGACTGTCCTATTTTTAAGGAGGAAAAACGCATTAGAGAGCTGATGGTATTAGAGAAGATATCTGCTGGTGATGCTAAACGTCGATTAAGAGAGTCTCAGCACACCCTTCCCTCTGGTGCGTTTTCATATGTTGTAGCCAAAATAGCAGTTAAAACTGTCTCGGTTGGTACCCAGACAGTTAATGTCTCAACACAAACAGAGTCTGATGTGCGTGTAGATCCTCCGAAGCCTCCCAAAGGATCAGAGACTTCTGGTAATACGCCGACACAGAGTCAGGGACAAAAAACACCTGTGCAGAGTTCTAGAGCTCCACGGGTTAAGCCTACTTTTAGTCCCTATAAAGTCTCCAAATTAGCTCGAACTTCACCTCTCGCTACGAGCATTAAGACTTTGACTAACGTTTTGGCTGCACAATTAGCTCAGGACGAGTCTGCACATACTATCCATCAACCAAGTTCATCTTTGTCCTCCGACATGGTTGAGGACCCCCTGATGGATATGGATTTTAATCTCGTGGGAAGGAAAGGGAAACGGAGATATAAACTTAAACGGTAATATTTTAACTAGTTTTTGGAGTGACTTTTATGATTTCCGTTTATTTTATATGATTATGCTCCTTAGCTGTTAAGTTTTATGGTTTATTTTTGTTTTAGCTTGCGAGGGCCTATTTACGGGCATCCTCGTTATACTGGCCATTTACACCAGTAGGTTGAGTGTGAAGACCTTTTACATCTTGATCTTTAATATCTTCTATTTTATTATTTTAATCAACAGCTAAGTTTTGAAATGACCAAGATAAGGGTCTTTCCCGTATCGGGACGGGCGTAAGCCATAGTGCTCTTACCGCCCATGAAATTCATTTTATCTTTTATCGGGAGAACACAATATTCCAGAAATGAAAGGTTACAGAGGAGTTAGTACTGGTTTCTAACAGAACGCACTTCATAAGACAAGCACCTAGACTAACATACACACTACTCATGAAACTGAAAACTGAGAGTAAAACTGACATCCTGACGGCAAGAGGAGGGGACATATGGTTACCACTGTACATGCAAAAATGGTACATAAATGAAAATCCCGATTGCTATCTACCAAATCGGGTCGTTATTAAAACGTAGCAGAGGTCCTGGCAAAAAATAATTCTTAAAAAAAAAAAACTATCTGTATATCTTCGGAGTTCAGAAGATACATTTCAAATTGTCTATTAAGTTTCGTTCCGTCTTTACTTGTGATTGGAAGCTTTGTTTAGTCTACGACGCTGGACTTGTGTTCGAGGATCCCTTCAGGTATTCGTTTGATTTTATACTTCAAGTATTCGTGGAAACAAAATACTTTTTAGCAATTATTGAACATTTCAATGCAGATGTTTTTGTGTGTGGTTTTGACACGTTCTGAAAACTGTTTAAAGTTCGTCGCTATCACATTGAGACATTACATTGAGTCATTATGGACATATGGTATTACGACGATAAGCCATGGACAGTGGACTGAACCAAGTCTTTCACAATTTCAAATGGTATATTATTGTTTGGGTTGAAAAATCCTTCGAGCCGATGGCCTACCGCCACAGACCGTTCGGTCACCCGGCCGGCGTTTGGGTTGAAGTGTTAACTTGTATGTATCTCATAAGCTGATTATAACCATATGAAAACAGGGAGTTCTTTCGAACACACTGCATATGACTTTCAGAACCGTTAGCGTTAGGTTAATGACAGAATTACAAACGGCAAAATTTCCATTCTGAGAAATATGTATTATGTCGAGACGAAAGACATAAATAGATGCGGTAAAAAATTGAATAGCAGAAGAAGACACTGTATTTAACATTCTAATCAGAACTTCTAAACAATATTTTACAAGAACCTGACTTTGAACTTAGAGTAAATATGCAAAAATCTCAAGTCGGGGTCCTCTTTCTTTTATGTAGATTACAGCGGGGCAGTATTTGATTTGTAGAGGATAATGGTTGGGACTTTCTCTGCGAAAATCTTTTCAGGTAAACAAATTTTCCAGAAGTGGAAACGTCCCTCATCCACACCTCCAAAGGAGCCCAAGTTAGTGCCTCAGCAGAAAGGTGATGACTACAAATTTTGGGGGTTGGAAAGTTGTGCTGATGGTAGATTATCTTTGAAAGGGACAAACAGTGACTCGGAGTTACTATGCAGGTCTCCTACGAAAGATGCATGATCATATTCGGCAGAAGGGGAATGGGAAACTGACAGCACATGCTCTTCACCATCAAAAGAATACCGCACAGGCACAGAAGCCATAGAAGCAATTCACGATTACAGCTACGAATTTTTCCAAAATCTTATTTGTTGAATTTGACACTTTGTGACAGTCATGTGTTCACACACCTAAAAAAGAAATCGAAGTGTTCATTTGAACACTTATGGTGCAGTTATGCGTGCCGTATATGACATTCTGAAGGGTTTCTACAAAACCTTTTTTAAGAGGCATTAACACACTAAACTCCAAATTGAGGTTAATTTAACTCACAAGAACGGGTCATGGTGGTTGTCTCGCAAATCCATTGCAGACATAGCGCATCTGATAGAGCATGATGAGATATGGAGAGCACCAAATTTTAAGGTGCTATGGACCATAGGGAGAGGAGTTAGAGGTCCTGGAACTTGAAATGTCAAAAATGTAATATAATGGACAGTATGCAACTTGAAATGGAATATCTTTAAAATGGCTAGATTAATCGGAATGAAACTTTAGGAACTTAATAATAACAAAAAGTAGTTCTGAAATGCATGAACAATGTTGCCATCCATGAAGCAGTGCTAACAACTCACAATATAATGTATTCTTCAAATGGCACTATATATTACTTAATACAAAACTTAAAAGTACTAGTAAGATGAAAAAAATATAACAAAGTCTGGCGGAGCAGTATTGTGAACTATTTGCACTATATTAAGTTCAACTTGGAGAACTGACATTGTCACGGTTGCATCTTGTATATTTTCTAGTTTACAATACTGCGGTCTGTGCTTTACATATGTTGTGCATCATTACAAGAGGGTACGAAATTTGCAATAAACCGACGTAGTGCCATTTGAAACACTTCAACTTTAAAATAGGTTAGCAACATTGTCAACTGGCGATATCGCATTTGGTTTTTGATATTCATATTGTTGACAAAAAAGTCCTTAAAAAAAAAACATGAATAATGTTGCCATCTGTGAAATAGTGTTACCAACTTATAATAATAAATTTACTGTAAATGGAATTACTATATACCAGTTAATATACATTGTAAACGTACTCGTAGGATAGAACAAATTAGCAGTCAGCGCGGTAAAGTGTTACATACTTTCAGAGATACCCGTGCAGACAATGGCCAACCTATGTAATTGATATCTCGACACACCTCTAGAAAATGATGCACTAAATACGCAACATACCGAATCAAACAAGCAGTGTTGTCATATACAGAACGGCACAGTACGCACCTGTTCTAGTAGACATAAAGATCCGGGACTAAAAAGTGGTCAACACACAAGCATTTCTTACAGGACAACTATGACGGCAACGTGGCCACAGTCATCCTTGAAACATACTTCTGCAAGTCCAATTTCGAAAGAATATTCCGAAGGTGTTTGAAACGGTCGTGGATGTTCACTTGCATATCCACATTTGAAGAAGGCAAATCAGAGCAATCGATTGGTTGAAAACTGGGAATATACGAACTACTGAATGCGAAGAAAATGGTCTCGATTCAACACTTTAACGTTGGATGATACTATTAATGTATCGGTGATGAACTTTACCATGGTTTTGAATGGACGAAAAAAGAAAACATTAGCTGGTTGTATCAGACCTGTACATTTAGCTGAGATCAACTTCTTATAGAACTCAACACCTTTAGGTACTGTTTCGTTTGTACATTCTTGTTTTATGTCCAGGAATCCAGCAAAAGGAGAACGCGTTCTCTACCCTGTAAATCGGGCCATAATACCTGCTCCAGGAATACTTGCAAATCAAGTTTTGTCATGTTCGCTGATTTGCTTGCATATGCTTTCACATTCGATAATTCATGTGTCATAGTAGCTAGGAAATGTCCACTGCGCTCCGAGACGAGAACATACATGTGTGGAAGTAGCGTACCATCCATCACAATAACTGGAATTATCATATATGAAATATGAATGCATAGTTGCTACAACTGAACCCATGGAACCAAAGCTCATCTTGTTTCCCTTAAAGGAAAGAGTTCTTCCAGCACGTAACTCTTTTATCGAATCTGGATTTATCTGCATTCATTATTTGATCTGGAGATAATTTGTGCTCTTGGATGAACCTTAACTTCATTAACAAATTTTGTGGCTTTCTGTTGTACATCAGAATTATCAACAGCAAACCGCTTGCTCACTTTATGTGTTACCTTTCGGGATAGTATATTGTTTTTTTTTCTCTCTTGAAAGCTTTTTCGCAACTTTGGGAAGCTTTAAACAATAAGGTGTTGTTCGGGTCAAGTTGTTGCTTAATATTTAGTGCCAATATTCGTATCATTCTGTGGTGGATAATGGCATTTTGTTGTCTCATTGCGATCAAATGATCAGGCAGTTCTTTATTAATTCTTTTTTGCAGGGATTTATTGTGTTTCCAAGGCGTTTTGAGCCTCTTCTCAAATTTTTGCAACATCATTTTATTTCTAACCTTTAGTTTGTCATAACAGTAGTGAATTTTACACGAAGTGTCATATCGATGGATAAGCCCTGGGGGACATAACTAGAGAGGATCATGTGCTCTTGGCTGTTTTGTCCAGATTTTGTATGCATGAGCCAAATACTCTTCAGAAAATTTTGTCGTCTCCTTTTTTGGTGGTGATGAAACATACGAATAACTACTGCTTTGGTGACAGTCCATTAATGGTTGACTTCGATCTCGAGGTAATTCTGTTCCAGATTAAAACGTTTAATCATCGCCGAAATCACTATCTATTTACTCATCACTGCCCTCCTCGTTTATCATAAGTGTGGTAAACTCTTGAACTACAACCTCTTCTTCAAACAGCTGCTTTTTAATCTATTCGAACACTATACATTCTTTCCTTGTTGGCGTTTCGTCCAAAATGCCGAAGAAATCTACTAACAACTTAAGGATCACAGTTTGTCTCATTTTGCATAACAAAATAACCACTCCCACACGCGATTAATTGTACACTACACACGTAACATTTTCCCTCGTGTCTTCCCTTGCTTCAGTAAACAATAATCCGCACACACAATTGCTCTCTACCCCCTTCC
The DNA here is from genome assembly GCA_022664845.1 of Lepisma saccharinum. Lineage (NCBI taxonomy): Eukaryota > Metazoa > Arthropoda > Insecta > Zygentoma > Lepismatidae > Lepisma > Lepisma saccharinum. The sequence goes on from JAGDQP010000304.1 coordinate 43,094, forward strand.
GACGTAAACACACATTTCCAAATCGTTATATAAGTATGTGAAATTGCACTACATATCTTGTCTTCTGTTCTAAAGCACAATTGTCGTTGTGTTCTTTAAATATCACTAAACACAAAAGAGGGGGGGGGGGGAAACGCCAAACATGCACGTAACCATTCGCACTCGCGACTAATATCCAACTAACAGACCCGGTTCCTTCTCCCGTATTTCAGCGATACTTTACAATTCCTACATACACGCTCTTCGTATCTGCTTGAGCCAACAGTACCTCATAGTATGTCAAATGTGCCGCATGTCTTTATATTTTCAAAAAAAAATCACATTGGTTTTGTTCAAATATAAGCGAAAACCAACACGTGTGGCATATTGGTATTCATGTAGATTTTCTAATTGGACACCACTGCTCGATATACAATTTGTGTTCTTATATGTTGTTGTTGTTATACGAATAATACTACATTTGCATTCGGTCTATTATGCATTTGATATATCATTTTCTAGAGCTGTGTTGATATATCGATTAGATAGGTTGGCCATGGTCAGCACGTGTATCTCCGAAAGTATGTAGCACTTCACCGCCTGACTGCTATTTTGTTCCTTCCTACGAGTACATTTACAATGTATATTAACTGATATATATAGTAATTCTATTTACATTAAATTTGTTGTTATAAGTTGGCAACACTGTTTCACACATTCCAACATTATTAAAGGTTTTAGTTTTGAACATCGACCTCCATTAATACGATAATGGACTGACTGCAGCCATTGAAAATTTCATGAATATGTGAAGCTAGGGAGCGGAAAGGAAACTTAATCTCGTTTGTCCACTTCCAGTCTAAACAAATATGGACAACATTTTCGATTCTAACTCAGTTTTTTACGTTTGATATCGCTGTGTGGCCCGTTTTTGTATTTATGTCTCAATTCTTGCAAAAATCGTAAATATTATTTGCAATATTTTCTATTGTATGCAGAGTGCGGTATACTTTTACACGAATAACTCAGGAATTAAGACTTGAATAAAAAAAGGGCCACACAGCGATATCAAGCATATAAAACTCAGTCAGAACTGAAACTTTGGTCCACATTGGATTAGACTGGAAGTGGACAAACGAATTTAAATATTTGCTCTGGCGTCTATCTTTCAAAACTAAGTAGTTACTCCAGTATAGTTTACGTAGAGCTCGATGGTTTTGAAGGAATTTTTTGTCAAGAACATGAATATCAGAAGCCCAAATGCGATGTCACCAGTTGACAATGTTGCCAACCTATTATAAAGTTGAAGTATTTCAAATTGCATTACCTCGGACTATTGCATATTTCGTAAAACATAATTTTGTAAAACACAGACCCCAGTGCTACAAACTGTAGAGAATATACAAGATTCAACCGTGGCAATGTCGATTCTCCACATTGAACTTGATATAGTGTCCATAGTTTGCAACATTGCTCCGCCAGACTTTGATATATTTTTCTTCGCTACTAGTACTTTTAAGTATAACATTTCCAGAATGAGGGAAATATCAACAATAAATTAAAAATATATTAATATATTTTCATTTTATTAAATTTTCACTACGATAGTATGTATGTATCTAAACTGATCTCTTTTTTGCTAATGATTTTGTTACATGCCGTTTGGAAATTAAGCGTAATCATTACTCCGATGCTTTGAATTAATGACGCTCCTTGCTACTCTATTTTTATTTTGTACATACTTGTTAATTCAACCTACATTTCTTTATCACTCACAACGAAATGTAAACTTATTCGAAAAATAAGAATTCCAAATCTTTTTGCCTTTCATTTATATTCTATTTGTCAAAGTGTCTGGCGTTTAAACTATCCCTTATGGTCACCCTAATTGGTGTTTACAAAGTCTTTATTTGAATCATTTTCATTTTTATTTGCCTAATTCAAATATTGGTCTTACGTGATATATACCATGAAGCTAAGGAATACCCTAACTAAGGGACGTCGTTTCTGTTTGGCTATATAAACCAAAACATATCTAGTTAAAACATCAAAGAACTGCACGTTTTCAGATATTTATGTGCTGGTTAGAATAACATTCTCTATCACGACTTCTCTAGCTGTATAAATGACTGGCAGATTCCAAGTAATTCACCAAGCATTTCCCAGTACCAGGACATAGATTACTACCTTGCAACAGAGACTTCACATGAAAGACTTATTCATCGTATTCATCGTGACTGTATATTTCACAATCGTATAATTCTACGATAGAACACGATAAGAAATTAAAACCAAAGTTTCCAATACGACTTATTTAAAATGACGTTTTGAGTGTCGAAGATTGCAAACCATTTTAAGAATACTGTCAAAAGCGTGGATAAGAGTAAAACCTTTAATATTAGCCAATACTAAAACATGATGTTTATGAGCATGAAAATATGACCTTATTTCCATTAGATACTACAATTTGAAACTCAACCATATTCTCTTTCCATATTCAAGCATATTTGTTTTTATCTTCTCAAATTTCTCCTATATCCAATATAGAACTGAATCGATAAGCAAGTAAACTATGTTTCTTTTTAATCTAAAAATATGTTTTGTTCTTGCAGTGACATAAAAAAGGACACAAACATATGGCACATGTTTTAATCAAGGTTTAACAAAGAGATTTACGACATTTTGTTTACTGGAACTATTCGTGTTTTCGATTGCTGCATATCTGAAATATACAGTGATTTTCTAACACCCTCAATAATGTGATATATCGTTTTGGGCGTCTGCTAAAAAGTGTACATGGTTACTGGAAGTTCATCATTTTTGATTTCACCGATTGAAATATCTCACGGAATCATTTAAGGAGGAAATTGAAATGCTTTACGGTACCTTCTAAAACTCTGAGAGGGGAAAATATTATATAGAGATTATATTTTACATTGAATCTTAGATTTTTAGTTAATATAATTTTTAAAATCAAAATGTCATCACATTAGTTATTTTTAATAAATCACACTCTTTATATTAAGTATTATTTAAGAAAATATATTTCCTTATATTTAATTCTATTATCTAATTGAAAGACTGGTAACGGTGAACTGAAACAATCTAGTAAATAACAAAAATAAATTTCTCCCTACAGAAACGCTGCCCAAAAAATCAAATAAAATATATGTTTTACACTGGAAACTAAATAAGCAGCATAACGAACTACGATGAAAAATAAGCCTTATGAACATTAAGCAAAAATATAATACGTACAAAAGAATTAAATACGCGTGCGATAAATATGCTTAATAAAACATTTAGTACACATTTTGTAAAAAGACGCGCATATTAAAAGTCAAACTTACATTCAAAGACTTAGGCTGATTATTACGATTCTAATGCTAAAGGCAATAAAATAAAATATTTTATAAAATACACATCTCATATGCAAGATTGTTTTCCAGAACCATTCGCCTTCACTCCTCTTTAAGGAGAACCCACACGGAAATACTTCCGGTACGGATAGCCCAGTTGAAGTTAACAGCACTTTTGTATATGCCGACCGCTTATCGGGTACTGCTCTTCTTCCCTGTAGCTAACGACGCCCAGCTCCTTTGCACACCTCGTTTCGCTCTGTGCGTTCTGCCCTGGTTTATTTATATACATTCTAGCATTCAGTAGCCTCTATTTGGTATAATAAACTACTACTTTTATTACATTTCCTAATGCGTATAGGCCCTATACATAAAAAGAGATAAACAGTTAATTTTCTTTAAAAAAATATATAAAAGTAACAACGCCAGGATTCGATCCCGGGACCTCTGGGTCAGCTTTCCGATGCATTAACCATCACACTGTGAGTTGCGGAAGAAGCGCTTGTCGGTGTTACTTATATTTCAAGCTCTGCGCCTGCGTAAGAGTGGGCTATCCGGACCGGAAGTCCTTTCCATGTGTGTTCTCCTAAGAGAAGAGTGGTGGCGAATGGTTCTAAAAATAAATATTGCATCGTTAATACCTGCGAGAAAACAAAAAGGAAAAAAGGAGCATCGCATAACGTAGTGAGGATACTTGCTACTAGCGAGAGGGAGATAACATTGCTACTCAAGTATAAGTATTATTCTTAACCGTACATAAGACTGACAAACGGCTGATTTCCAATCGCCAATTTGATCTATTGTTAGCATGTCGGAACGCTAGTATGGAGAGCCCGGGATCGAATCCTAGTGTTCTTTTTTTTGTAATTTTTAAAGAAAAGTAACGTTTCTCTTTTCCAAGGTTTTGAGAAGGTTAGGTAAGTCAAGTACGGTGCTTTTTACAGCGCATTCCATTAATCGTGTTACGTATAGTATAGTGTGTACTGTATGCAATACCAACAGGAAAGTAGCTATAGGAGGAAGTTAGCATGCAACATTAAAACAGTCTGTGACGTCACTGCTGAAACCAAAACTAAGTGACGTCATTATGTCCTGACTAATCATAGTAATGCTATCTTCCTGCCGCTAGTCGTAAGTGTGAGGATTACTGAATCCATATCGTCTTAATTAGTTATTGAACACATGAGAATCCATATATTATTTTCTGTTTACAAAATTATGATTAACAATATCATATGATCTAAGTCAATATAAGTCAGTGAAAGTTAGTTAAATATACAAAAAGCAACAATAATACAAAAATTGAAGTATAAAGTGGGGAAAAAGTGAAAAAGTCTCAGAATTTTGATATACATTTTGTATATTAACTTTCCCTTACCAGGATATTCACAACATTAGATCCAAGCTTCATCAGGTGTACAGACTATGTGTGTATAACGTTTAAAATGTCACATGAGAATTCATACTTAATTTTCTTCGTTTAAAATATAATACTTATCAAAATAACAAGATATGAACGAATATAAATCAGAGAATCATAGCTGATTATATAAAAATTAATAATCATATCTAAATGATTAGTAATATAAAGAGGAAAAGAAGTGGCAAAAGTAAGGGAATTTTGAAAATAAATAGATTATTTAAATATTAAATAGTGCAAGAGTATGAAGAACATCAAGACATAAATCAAGATTCAACTATATCTAGAAATTATGATGCTTCATAATAAAATAAACAAAAAATGTAACGAATACGCACTGGATGAGCATATTCAGTATCTTCCGCGTTAGAGTACAAAATACGAACGAGGATTACTGACGTCATCTCTTATTTCGTGTATGTTGAACGACATCTTGATTTAGGAAAGGCCTACAAAGGAAAAGAGAAACGTAAAGTATTTAAACCGTTAAGTTTAATAATATAAGGACAATGTACATATTTTCTGTGTTCTTGACAGTGTGTGTTACTATTACAATTTCAATTTGCGTACTATACTGACATATAATCCTTACTTTTTACGAAGTTACGGTTCATAGTAAGATTTGTTTCACACTATGCAATTAAATCTCACAACTTTCAGCATCAGTTGGCGTAAAAATAGGAATTCAAGTGGGTATTGATGTTTCTAAATGTAATATTAGTAATACATTCGGAAAAAATAAAATAATGTCCTACCTTTGCGACCATCAATGTAATTACTACAGTTGACCTCATTTGTTACATTTTACTAATGCTTTCAATAGACTTATATTCGTGTCTATGTCCTTATGACCTTACCAAGTTTAGCATTAAACGTATTAAGGACTAAAAAATGTGGTCGTAGTTATGTTTGTCAAATCTAACCAAAAGTATTTGTTGGGATTTAGTGTAACGTAGCCCTTGAGCTCCATTATAATTTACCATGTGCACAGAGTTTCAAAGCTCCTGTTGCAAATTCTAATTAAGGGATTCTTTCAATTGATGACGTTGGTGGTATTAAACAGATAAAGAGCAATGACAAGATAGCGCATAAAACTTATAAAACTTAGATTGATGCACGTTTAATAAATAACATCGAATTGACTAATTTCCTTTCAAAATAAAACAGTTGGCTCAAATTTTACCCACCCTCATTTCGAAGACTGAACGATCCGAAGGCAATATATCCCGAAATTTAACTCAGAAGACAAAATAGCATGTAATTACCATTCGAGGTTTTCTATATGCATAATTAAAGCTCTGTTCCATTGTAAGCACTTTGTAAGTTCTGTAATCTTAACGTTCACGTACTTGCTGCAATCAGTACAGGACTCAGTCAACGTAGGATATTGAATTTGAAGTCACAAAATTCAAAACATATGAAAATACATTAAATAGTCAAAGAGTACAATGGTTACAAAGTGATGACAAGGAAGAAGCTCCATTGGACATCATCAATAGACTCCGGTTAGAATTTGTAACCGCGTACAAGAAAACCGCAACCTAACCAAAAAAAACTTACAATAATATGTTCGTGTTATTCCATAATATACGAGAATACGGGCATTTACATCTAATGTACTAAAGCAGAACAGACACTACACTAAACCCTATAGATTAACCGGAATTTTATTTCTATTAAGGCATATTCTGGCATGAGAACTGCTTTTGGTTACATTATGTAAGACTATGTTAGGTCTGGGCATATTACCATCGATAATGTACCACAAACTTAATTCGTGAAAGTTAGGTTAGGTAGAGTTAGGTATGGTTAATTTACATCAGAGGTTAAATTTAATTGTGATTTCGTCTGGAATGGATTGAATATCAAAGTTGATTTTAGTGCACTATTAAACTTTTAAAATATGTTGAAGGTTGATGCATTCTTCTTTAATGTTTTTTTTAATTTATTTTTGAAAATTTGTATCATGCATGTTGGAGGCCAATGTTTTTGGTAGAACTATATATATATTACACATTATACACTTATGTCAGGAGAAGCTACGGTAAAAAATGTACTTTGATATTTGAATTTGAAGGAAGCTACAAATTCAGTACAAAATTGGTATGGATAATGCCCGTGCGAGCTATAGTATGAATGTTGCAGACCCCCTTATATCTGGTGGGAGACCAGGTAAAAATCTTATTTTTTCACATGTCAGACACTTACATCAGGAGAAACTAAGGTAGAAATTTCAACTTTCATATTTGAGTTTGACGGTAGTTACAAATTTGGTGCAACTTGGGGTGAATAATATTCGAGCTCCCTTTGGTAAATGTTATATTACGACCACAATGCTAAAGAAAGAAATGAATATGTAACGCAGATCCTGAAATATATTCAAGTTTGAACATATCTCCTCCGCATTTCCAGTCCGTCTGTTTCATTTCACTATGCAACCAAGGCTTTTGCAAAACGTTGCCACCTTCCTATGCGTGTGTGAAATGCTTATACAATTGTCTGCATCTCTTATTACTTAAGCATATCAATTATGATTACAGTAGTACAATCGTTCTTCATAATTCTGATGGTAATAAAGGATATTTCTTTTAACAACCATTCTTTATATGCGTTTCCGAAGCTCGCACGAGCATTATTAATCCCAAATATGTAAATCCGTTACTCCCTTCATACTCAAATATCAAAATTGAAATTTATCCTGTTGTTGCTCAAACATAAATGTGGAAAAATTATGTTTTTATATTTTATCTCATTAGAGATATTGGGTCTACAATATGCATAAAATACGAATTTTTGGAATTTCAAAAATTCATAAAATGAAGGAAGCATATATGAGCTATCATATTCTGCATAGCTTCAACCTGTACTTGTATAGAAGGAATCAACATCAATATTCAATCACTTCAGTGCGAAAAAGCCCCCTGAAACCCGGTATTGTATCTATTTCGATAATCATATATTTGGATACCATTTTGACCAGTTCGATTACGTTTAAGGTTTTTCATGCACAGAACTAAAATTATCAGGCACACGTTATTGGAAAGTATGGGCTTTGTTTGAATATCCTACTGTAAACCAGTCCACAGGTATTACGTTTCCGTAGACGTATGCTAACACAATTTTTGGTATGCGCACAATACAAAATTGGCGCCACTAATTAAAAGAATAGCCGTATTGAACTATTCTTATATTAGGTATATAACTATTAAAAATATATATGTATATATTTCTTTTAAAGAGGTCGAGCAGCCAAGCCGGACGATTTTAGAAGCACTATGCACTAAACATTGGCTGAATGACCGTTGAACTATTTTTATAAACACAAAGCATGTGATACTCTTTGGTACTTGGACCTAAGCAAATATGAAGCCCCATGACAATTTATCTGGCAACACCACTGCTGACTTACAAGTATGCAGTACCGAAACCTTTTTAAATTTGCATCTATAAGACTAATGCATCAGAGAATTTTCATATAACTTTAATTACCTAACATGCACAAGCTATTCAAATACAGGAACTGTGGAGGAAAATGACAGTTTCTTCAAAAAATCTATGGATTTTTTAAACTCTACTCCACAATATCAAGTTTTGTTTTCGGTGATTGGTGGCCGTTTCTACGACGATATACTGAACCTTCATTTGTTTTTATTTTCACGGAAATTTCAAATTGTTTACAATACATAAAATATTTGTAGGGGTACGTTTGAAGGGTTTTAACCGACTAGCCCTCTCTTTGGATTGTACACCAATGTGTTAAAAATATACCTTACGTAAAAATATAATTAGATTTTGGAAGTACTTTAATAGTCCGTGCATATAGTTAATGGAAGGTACTAAACGTTTGAAGGCAAAATTTGTAAAATATAAAAAATATGCAATATTTCAAACACTTTTCTTTAAAAAGTAAATAAATAAATTGGATTAGGCTATTATAGTTTAGAAACCTTTGCTTAACGACCTCCGTTGAACAATTCCAACATCGAAAGCTGGATTGTACGCTATCAACTAGCGGCGGAAAAAGTTCCTTGTAATGCGCAAGCTGGAAATTATTAATTGACAATGTTTATCAGTGTTGCCATTTCAGCTACTTATCAACAGAGTCCAGCTAATATGGTTACGACGTAAGTACTTTCAACTTCGCATTTCATACAACTGTCCATGTTATTTATAGATCCTCATTTCACAGTATTCTTTGCCCGAGATCAACTTCCTCAGTCCTTTTCTATTATTAAGTTAATTTTATGCCGAGATCTTGCTTGGACTAATTAATTAATGTTGTTATTGAATCGGAGAGTGAGTCACCTAGTATACAGCTTGTTTGTGTGTGTGTGGGGCGGAGTAAAGTGATAAAAGATGATGTGAATGAGGAGTTAGTTGAGAATGGGAAAAGATGCAATAGCTCGATACCCGCTTAATCCATCTCAAAGACGTTAGAGCCTCCTAATCCATCTCATGTGCTCAAATGCGTTAGCACATTATTTCCACAGGGGTTAGGTTCTTATTGTATGTCGCTGGAAAGAGCGATGCAGTGATACTCCAAAACGCGCACTAATAACACAATACGTAGGCCTCCCTCTGATTGGAAAACTTGCGTAATCAGTACCTTCTCTTTGTTGTGAGGAATCAACAATTCACCTCGCAAAAGAACGCAGAATCCAATACACAGACGAAACAAAGGATAAATTATTGGATTGTCTCTCTCAAGAATTTGGAGCAAATGTTTACCACATAGTACTATGTGCTATTCGTGCGAAATATTTATCTGTCTATTTTATCTATGAAGAAGTGTATCACAAACACGATTCGAGAAAACAGATTGCAGCTTCTCGTACAGACTGGTTTATAAGAGAAATCAGTGCTAGTAACACATATGACAGATTTGTTCTTACCTGATATAGAGCCAGGATTTTTCTAGAAAACTATCATGCTTGCTACCACGTGGGTGAAAATATAATTTATTGTAGAAATTTACTTTGAAGCAAATCAATGTTGAGAATTAAAAGGGGTAATGAAAAACAAGCCTGGTGCATACCAACACAAAATGTTGATCTCTGCAGATGTAACGAGGTAGTATGCGTGTTATATTTTGTCATACATTGCTAAGAAGTACATATCCTTCAACAGAAACATGCATTGGAAAAGTACTTCGTGCTCCGCCAGCATAAGTCCATTTTCTTGAAATAAGAAACGAATTCTAATAAGTACTTCTATGCGTGTGATAGGGCAGTTCGTTAAGTAAGATAAAGTCGAGTGGGTTTGGATATGCCCGAGTCACACTTTGAAGAAATTCACTACCGATATTTTCCACATATTGATCAGACGTAGTTCGACTTACGTTAGATGTGCCCAATAAAACAAGGACAATGATTTAACTTGTACTTAATTATTTTTTGTGCATTACCATAATTACCATCAAGGTTCATTTAGGCAACCGATACAATAATAATGGTGATTCTATATACGAAAATACTACCCTCTATGTTTAATCAAAATCGAAATCTCCATCCTTATATTTGTTCCAAGAAGCGAAAACTAAAAGTACTAACAAAATAAAATAATGCTTTCGCTTTCTTTATACGTATTTCGCTTGCTCATTGTTGCATTTTGTAGGCTGCTATCATAGTGGAGCGTGAAGCAGACCGGAGAACTTACTTTTATAGTGGAGCTGCGAACAAAGCGTAATATAATTGTAGAGCAGGGATGAAAAATTTTCAAATCGAAAGGATCGTATCAAACCAATAAAATTACCGTATTTTGTTAAAAAAAACACATAAAAACAATACCTGTGATATCAATAGCAATCCAATAGCGACGAATTTTATAGTGGAATTTATTTGAATTTTATTTATGCCCTTTAGAAATATATGGCCTAAGTTCAAGGTACAGTTAAGACATTTGCCTAGAGCAACTGACGAAAACCCCTGGCAAAACCTACAGGATGTTCGATCATAGGGATAGAGCACAGGACATCTCGAATGCGAAGCCAAAACTCTGCCAAATGAGTTACGGGTGGTCAATTTATTGCTGAAACTTTATAGTAAAAACAAATGTGATATTCATATTTCGAACAATATATTGAAAAGTACTTAATGAAGCAATAATTATTGCACATGCACAGTAAAAATAAGGAAATCCAAATCTTCATTCTTAAACTATATTTTTATGCTTATTTATAATATATGTTCATAATTTAACACTTATTGTTGAATTATGTAATGTCAGAAATATATTTACATGGTTATTTTTACCATATTTGCCACATATTTAAGATCAAATATATGATATTGTTATATATGAGGGACATTCAAATGAAACCCGGTCAGTGCGTCTAACTATGCCTTACATGTAAGGTGGCACCACGTAACTGCGGGTATGGTGGCGCCATCGATTGGTAGAGAGGCTGAAGCGTGCGCACCGTTTGACGTTGCATAGAGCCAGTGTGGTTTCACGCCGAAGAGAAGGTGGCACACAAGTTATCGTCCACTACCGAACATGCAGGCGAGTAAGCAGGAACAACGAGGAGTGATTCGATTTTTGGCGGCGGAGGGAGTTGGAGGCCGTGAAATGTATCGACGGATGAAGGCTGTGTACTGTGAGTACAGTCTGCGTCGTTCAAGTGTTGTTGAATGGCGCAAAAGATTCCTTGAGGGGCGCGAGTCACTGGAAGACGATGCCCGTCCTGGACAGGCTCATCCTGTCATCACACCGGAAATGATTGAAGAAGTGAATGCTTTAGTCTTGGACAACCGCAGAATCACCGTGGACGAGATCCATCGGTTGCTGGGTATTAGCGTGGGCACCGTCCAGATCATAATGCAACAACACTTGGACTTTCGAAAAATTTGTGCGCAGTGGGTTCCCCACCAACTGACCGCCGAACAGCGCAATACTCGAATGGCGCTGTCTTTGAGTCATCTGCAATGTTATCATGAGGAGGTATACGGCTTTCTGTCGCGTATTGTCACAGGGGACGAAACATTGTGTCACCATTTTGAACCGGAAAGCAAGCGTCAGAGCAAACAGTGGAAACATGCGACTTCACCACCTCCAAAGAAATCAAAGGCCGTGCACACCAGTTCTGGTAAGGTCATGATGTCCTTCTTTTTTGACCACAAGGGCCCACTGCTTGTCGAGTTCCTGGAACGGGGTACCACCATCAATGCCCAGCGTTATCAAGCCACGTTACAGAACCTTAGACGAGCCATCAAGTCGAAACGCCCAGGCATGTTGTCTAATGGCGTTATCCTCCTGCATGATAACGCCCACCCACACACGGCCAATGCGGTAAAAACGACATTGCAGCAGTTTTGGTGGGAAACGCTGGAACATCCACCGTACAGTCCCGACCTCTCCCCGTGTGATTTTCATGTGTTTGGACCTCTAAAACAAGCTATTCGCGGACATCGATTCGCAACGGACGACGAAGTGTGTGACTAGGTCCAGGCCTGGAACCAACAGCAGCCTACTAGCTTCTTCAAGGATGGAATCCACCGGCTATTGTCGCAATGGGATAAATGTGCCAACAGTTGTGGTGACTATTTGTGAGTATGTGTACTGTGTATCACTACATGTGTGAGTATGTGTACTGTGTATAACTACATTTTGAGTTAAAACAATCGTTACCGTTACTTTACACCAGTGACCAGGTTTCATTTGAATGTCCCTCATATTTGCAATATATCATATGTTAATTTACAACGCGTGTGTAAACAGTTTATTTAGATAAAAAAATAGAATGAACCCAACCGAGATCCGACGAACCTGTTCGGACGCTATGTGAAACAAATTGATTTCTTTAATTACTCAACGTTTTGCTCGACGCTCTGCTCGGAGCTCCACTATAAAACACTCTTTTAATAACACTGATTTGTTTCTAAATTAACGCGATGCTCTACTATAAAACGACTCTCAGATAAGGAAGAAACAAAAATACTCAAGAAGCTTTGAAATGAGTTCATTATATGTGGGAAGCTGTCGTGCATAGGGTGGTAAATTCTTTACTTTCTTTCAGGCTATGTGGATAAAACTTGCAGAAAATAAGATGTAAATTCAACAAATTCTTCCTGGGGTAATTTTGAATCTCCAGGGGGAGTGTCTCCAAACAGAGAAAAGTAATAAGATTTCGGTAAACCCTTGTAGGCTGTAATCTGAAGTAACCGTAACTAAAGAAAGAAAAACAACACAAATGGAAACTTCAATAGTGCCAGGAATGATGAGGTAAATCAAAGGCATAGTTGGTGAAATCAATCCCTAATGCAGAATATGATAGAATCGTGCCGTCCACAATATCGTAGATTGTTACAAGCAATCGCCTGGTCATCTGCAATAAGTTAAGAAATGGAAAGTTTAGAAGAAGGAAGTTCATACTTGACCTGTTACGTCAACTAAAGCGAGTGCGAAAGTAGAGGGAACGGCAACAAACGTTGTCCGTGGTCACCAGAAAAGTCTAAGAAGAACGAATTTGTTCTGTGTAATTTAAACAGGACGAGCGAAGAGAGCCACAAAACCTTCTGCGGAAAATATGAACGTTACATGCAAATTACCTTTACCAAATGCGTTTGGGAGATTCAGTTAATCTTCCATTACACACTATCTGCTAAATTCCTTTGACATTGATCATACAATAAAATGGAAACTTATGCTCTACGTATTGAATCATGTGTTTAATCTAAACATTATTAAACTTCGCAATATTCCTTCCTGCTATAGTATAAACCAACATATTATGATAGAGATAAGGAATGAAGTTTGTGTTGGCATTAATAGCAAAGCATTTCTCCGAAAGAAGTACACATTCGAAAGTTATAACAAGGTCACAGTGTTGGTCTGACAAGCAAAATATATTCGAATTGTCAATTAAATGTAACTCACTATAAAGTCGAGACTCTGCATGGAATACATGTAAGAAAATGAAGTAAAATCGAAGTTGTCACTTAAATTTATTTTGGAAAGTCTACTACATTTTTTTAAAAATAAAATCGACCCCTTACCACCTGTTCTAGGAATAACAGATTATCCTTACCGCCTCCATGTTGTTAGAATAAAAGGTACATATTAATACCTTAATGCACAATTCAGACTATAAAGAGATGTCTACTCTATTGCGTTAATATTTAGATATGCTGGCAGTGTAAACGGAGTTTATAAATCATTTATGCAATTTTTGTCGTATAGAAAGCTTCTCTACCATTAAGAAATTACGGAATCAACCAGTTAGAAAACATATCTCGAAGTCCAGATAGTTCTGAGTTACACATACCCTAAACCGATTAACGATCTTCTCTGGGATGCACTTTTTCTTACTCAAAAGTCAAACCTTGTTCAAGTCCATTACATAGTACGTGTGCGGTCAAGAAATGAAAAAGAAAGTGACTTACCAGAGTAGAAAAGAATCGTCCGAAGTAAGATTTTTATTGAGATTAATCTTGGTTCGAAAGGATGAATGCCGATGTATGTGAGCCCGTGAAGTATAGTCATGTTATATGTTCTTCCAAATTGCGGCGTCTGTACTTGGTAGTAATTTTCGGATATTCCTAGTTGGTTGCACGAGTCATATCATCGGCGTTTACGTAAAACAACAAGCTTCAACTCTTTTCAGCATTTGTTGCTAGCGTTTATTGTTTACATACACTGTTACCCGTTCGGCTATATTTAAAATATACCAACTACCCAAAAATCCGTTTTTGAGGTTAAGTCACGATCAACACAATCTTTACTTTCTCTAGGTCCGATAAATAACGAATTTTACATTGCTCGGGTAACAGTTTACTACTAATGCAATCACTCACTCAGCGTATATGTTAAGTAGCTCGGGACATTTTGAAACGTGCAAACTCACTTGGTCGACAGATCCCAATCGTCTTTCAAAGAGGCGGGTAAAATTCACTGATCAATCAGTGGATATTTACTTCTTTAGACGCTTTATTCGTCTTATGTCAAGTAGCTGATAATACTGATAACTTACCTTACATCGTAACGACGTCTTAAGAACTGTTGTAATATAAGAATATTGGAAAGTAAGTAGTGGTAACGATCAGTCGATTACAAACCTTTTATTGCTCACCCAACGGCATGATCCAAACTTACACTACCCAAGTGGCCACCATCAACTGTTAAACCTTTGCTAATTAAAGTCGACAATTTGGCACCAAAATAATACCTTTAAGTGCAATAGTTCTGAAGATATGGTTGTATTTATGCTAGAAATGACTTTTGGCAGCCATATTGGATTCATCCAATCTTGTGGCTCCAGTTAACAATACCCAAGTGTCCATCATTATTTGATAACCATTTTGCTACTGAATCTCTGTAATTTGACCCCGGAATTTGAGGTTTGATAGTTGAGTTTATTGCTACGCACTTATCTTTTCAATGCATTTGTAGTAACTTATCTTTCAACTATGTTTCTCTTTTCTCAGTGCTTGGATTCCATCATGGATTTAGCTGCTATCTTTAAATTTGTTGAATTTGTAAGTATTTATTCCATAATATAAATCATAGCTAAAACTATTTATGTGTACTAATATACAGCCCAACGCATATTTTCATGCCGAGACTTTCTGAGTTTATTTTATGTATATTGTGTGTGCTGAATTAAAAAATGACAATGTTTTTTTCGCTTGAACAGCTTTAATTTTATAATTTCTGACGATTGCATGAATTATTTTATCGCATTGTAAATAGGATTTATGGTCCTGAAAAGAAAACATAAAGGTTTGAAAAATATAGCATTGAACATTTTATAACAAAGAAACGTAGTATTGCTACAGTAAGACTGTATAACACTACAATAACACTTAGTCTTCAAAGGTCAAAGGAAAACTTATTTGACAATTGAGAAGCTTTTTTGCTGGACATTCTTGAACGAACTGTGTTAGAACAGTCTCTTTGTAAGTTTCATCAGTAATCTGTCATCCTTGTGTCTTCCCTGGTAGCGGTTCTCCATTGTTTTTTTTTTATATTTTGGTGAAATGTTTCACCTTGCTCATCGTTGGCATCACCCACATTTTTCGACAAGCGGTCCAAGTGGCTTTGTAAGTAATGAACCTTTATACTCACGTGAAGTGCAGAATCTCTGAAATCATAAAACAATTTTCGTACTAGCTCGACATAGTTATCATCTCCAGCACCAAAGCTAGATTATTATTATTTTCTTCTTTCATTTTGGTTAGAGAGCAATTAGTATGGAACCATATTTTTTGACACTGTGCGAAAGTACACACTTAAAACTCCGTTTAAAGCTGTCAACGAACACGCACCAATCCCCTGGAAGATATTCGGGAAGACCCATTTTTATCAGAAGTCCTCTAACATCGTAAGAAAATACTAGATTGACTTCCTGAGAGAAGAATGGTAGCAAACCTTTTTCCTTGTGCTTTAGAATGTAATGCCTGTTCCATCGGCGAGTACATGCTTATCCTTCATCCTAGAAGCAAGTAATTTAGAGGCTTTGTTTGAAAGACTGAGATCTCGGACGAGATCATTTAACTCGTTTTGATTTAAACGTTGCGGAACTGATGACGCTCTTGCATAATCACTGTCGCTACCTTAATCTATATCACATGAGTCATCAGAGAGATTACGTATTTCCTCTGAGAGCTCTGGTATCTGTTGAAACATTGAAATTAGTACTTCGTCTGTGTGAGAGGAAGACAGCGTCTCGCATAGGATAAATTAATATACTTTCACTTGCTGCGATTAATCCGATTGATGGCAGTGACATTCACACTACAGAAGTAACAGTCGGCACCGTGGTTTCTCGGTTCCCTCCAAACCATCGTCACACCGAATTTCAGACTACCACTTTCCCCATTAGTCCACTGCCGTAAGTGTTCCGTACATGTTTTACATACACCATGCGGATCTTACTTTTCCCTTAGTCGCCAAAGTGTGGAAGATAACCTTTTTTTTACAAAATCAGAGAAATGGTTTTCTGTTTTCTTTCTCTTTCTAAGATGTACTCTCCAACTATGTAACAAATTACATCACAATGATTTACACACTTCCTTTTCACTGGAAGCCATTCTCAAGTTTATTACTGATATCGCCTTAATTCGCACCAAAGGATGCAATAACAGTGATTGACTTGGTGAACAGGAGGCAAGACCGAGTTACATAAGCCTCGACTGCGATGCATACATTGCGCAGATTCACTTGCGTGTGAGACGCAAAATTGTGTACGCCCCGTAGTTGTAACGCCAGGAACTGAAAATATGAAAATCTTTATAACACCAAAGTGCACAGAAATGCAAGCAGCACTGCAACTGGCTATTAAATTTATGGAAAAATAAATGTATAAGATTTAATAATGTATTACTTTCAAAAGTCGCACTTATATGCTTTCCAATATTTGGGAAGCAAATCAGAAAGGTACACTATGTATGTGGGAGCAGGTGTTTTGATACTTTTGGTTTTTGGTAGACCTACATTTGGTTAGAGTTACATCTCTGTCACTTGGACTTCCTCCTATCAAAACATTCGGTAAGGTAGTTATTCTTTCGATGTACTAGTGTGTGACTTTCTAATATATATACACACCTGTACTTCACTTCACACACCAAGAGTGTTAGATCAATTGGTCAAGAGTTTGGTTACGGTTAGCATTCGGAAGGTCGTGGGAACGATCGCCAGCAACCACCCATTCCGACAAGTTATTTCAGGGATTTTCCTTTTTCTCAGTCACACCAATTAAATGCCGGAATTGTATCTACTCCCTAGGCCCTCGCCTAGCATATTCCAACATTGTCTCCATACCATATTCCGGCCTGAGCAAACAATTCATATGAGTGACGGATAACACTTTTGTCTAGATGTCACACTATACAGTAGAAACTTCGAGAAACGTAGTAAGTACGTTAGACAAAAGGACTCAAACTTGTACGGCTCTTCAACGTCGATTCTTAGAACGTGACCGTGCCAGTTACACCATAGGAGCTGGGTAAAGTATCGTCGTATATCAAATGCAATGTATACATTTTTCATTAGTGTTTGTGCGTTTACGGAATAAGCAACACCAAACGGATCTCACTCTAGCACCCAAGACCTATGATCCATCACAGTAAGTCTAATTGGCAGGAATATTATAACTTAATGATTTAGCGAAATTCTTTTGAATCCAACTAATTTTTATTATGTTATAGCTTTAGTAGAAAATAGTGTTGACAATTATTAAATGTAATTAAAATCAAGATTATTTGCGGTAAAGCAAACTGGAAGCAATCAAGCATTTCAGAAATGAGGACGCAGAGCTGTTCACAGCAGTTTATTCTTATCACTACGACTTTGTAGTTTTCCGATCGATCGATCAACATTTAAAAAAATCGAAATATTGATATAGAGAAAATCGATATATCAAATATCGATATGAATGATATTTCGATTTCCAACGAATTTTCGATGTGAACGATATTTTGATTTTAAACTATATTTTTATTTCTCAATATAAACGATTTTTCAGTTTTCGACTTTTTAATGTGAACAATATTCAGATTTTAAACGATGTTTCGATATAAACGATATTTCGATTTGCAATGATTTCGTTTTCAACGATTTCCCATTTTGAACGATTTCTTGAGATTAATATGTGGTACAAATTATGTACTAGATGGGTAATTTTCAAACCTACCAACCGAATCCGTACCACTCACATAATAATGCGTTCCCACAGTCCAGCTCTTGCGTCACCTTTGACAAAGTAAGTCCTGCTAATTATTTATTTATTTATTTGGTACCTATTACAGGATATTAGTCCCAATTACAATAGTCTTACGTAAGTTCCATTACATGATATAAGACACTACAGCAGAGATAATATTTAATTACAAAGCAATATATATACACCGTATATATCTATATCTATATAGCTATATATATATATATATATATAAATAAATCACAGCCATATTCAATCCACTAGTGGATGAGGCCTCTCCCCGAAGGGAGGAGTTGGTCTACTGATCCCACGCTGACCAGACGGGTTGGGAGAGGAGAGCCGAAGCTCCCACTGTGATCGCCACTGTCTTTTATTCACAGCAGCTCCCCAATTGTCCTCACGATGCTGGGTTAACACCGAAATTTTTTTTGAGCCCCCACCGGGAATCGAACCCGGGACCGCTCGCGCTACCGACTAGGCTACGCAGGAGCTCATATATATATATATTTACATCCGTCTACCATTATGGAATCCTTGACAGGCTGTATGTTTGTGGGACCAACCATTGATTATTATGTATAATTATATGTAAAATTGTATATTAGACTTAGAAATTATCGTTATCAACGCTATTTACTTCCATTTTAAAAAATCAAATTTTTCCTTTCCCTATTCATGCAATAGGCAATGTGAATCCCCTTTCCTCTTTTACCATTGCGAGACCCATATACGAACTTTTCATACTATCATTATGAAACCATTCTATGTTCAGTCGTACCAACCTTTGTGCTTCATGTCAGTACTTCGAAACATGATGGTATCAGGAAGCGATAAATGAAAAATTGAGGGGTGTAAAAGCATTTTATAATTTTTTCCTGCATATTATTTTTCAAAATAAGTTATACCCAGCTGCCGTGGCTCAGTGGTAGAGCATTGGCTTGGCAATGGGGAGAACGCCGGTTCAAACCCAAGTCCGGACATCCTGACTGAGGTTTTCCCTGGTTTCCCTCGGTCACACGAGGCAAATGCTGGTTTGGTACGAGAGAATTACATGCAACATTCCTTTACATCAAGATATCATTAATGGTACCGGTAATCCGGTTGTGTAAAAATATAGGAAAAATAATCAATTACCACTTCTGGGAATGAAAGCAGGATCCCCGATTCCGGACGAGTGATCTACAAGTAAGTCAACGAGGTATTTATGTGAAGGAAACTAGCGTCTAATTCTTTCCTGTTACACAATTCCGGGAAGGCTTTCTCCATTAAAAAAGATTTTTGAACTAAAAGTCTCCACTTGTAGTCGATTGTCTCTACTTTCCACTCAGCTGAAGCAAAAAAGGAATTCTCAAGTACACAGAACTTGGTCGTGGCTGTAGTAGCTTAATTGTAGAGCACTAGGCAGGCAACTGGGAGATCTAGGTTCAGCATTTGTAGCAGAAGAAATGTAATGTTTTGTAACAGAATTAAAACGCTTCAGCTTAGTTCGTGGAAACGTACTCATCAAGACACCCCATGCAGATACATCGTTGAATTTTTCTACATCCTTTTTTTTTTTAAAAAAAAGCTGTATTCTGTGTTAGAAGTACCTTACATGCCCGCGAATTCTTCATTCACTTTCTTGATTTACTACACATTCTTTGCGTTAGATTAGCTGAAATTATTTAAAGTTGGTTCTATTAAACTGAGTTAGGAGATGTAGGATAGGTTACTCTGTTCTATTCTTACCATAATCTGGATTGCTTCCCAATTTCCTTTTATGGACTGAATAGACAATTTTGTCATAACTCAGTTATGTCCGAGAGATGACGTCCCTAGACGTTCAGTTTTCCGGTGCAGGGATGGGGAAGGTAGAATCTAGTGCATTGAAGTACCACCCCGGTATTCATATTGTAAGTCTGATGAAAACTCTGCAACCCTTCAGTGAGTGTAGCCGGGAGCGGGCTCGAATTCGCGTAACTCCCCATTACCTATCGGGAATCCGCGACATTCCTAGTTGCCACGGGGCTGTGTCCTGCACGCCTGTTGATGCGAAAACAATATGCCTTGAAAAAGTTTTAAACCTTCAGAAAGCAATCTATAAAACGCAAAATGTCAATTTTCAACCCGGACACTCTGATCACTTTCGAAACCGTGATAAAATCCTTACATACCTAATTACTTTCTATCGAAAATTAAGCTATGATTTGCAGTTCAGAACTTTTGTAACAACGCGTAAGAATTATCTTTTTGCACTTAGCATTTTTCTAATGTATGAGACTCTGTTTGACCTAAGCAGCATAATATTAATTTTCGTCTCCTCCAGGAAGTACTAGACGAAAAGTTACTCAAAGCAGTGCAACCTGGATTCTGTCAGACACTTTCAGTGGTGGTGTCATCCCCAAATTCTCGCGCACCCTTCCCCAACAACAACAACAACAAAAATAAATAAAGAATAAACAAATAAATAAAAGTAAATATAAAAAATAAAGCTAGAAATCTATTGAGAACCTGCAAAACTCTACTTACACCACCGAAACTGAAATTTTTAGCAGAATCGCTGAGTGCAAAGGATGATTATTCATAAATTTTGAATTTACCCATTCAACGACTCCTTAAATAATGACTTTCACCTGGGGCGGTTTAGTTGGAGTTTATTTTACTATTTCTAATGTATAAGCAATATGTTCTACTATTTCTAACGTAAACTGCCATAATTTTATCTAACGTCGTTAGCTATGTAAGAAGAAAGAACAGATTTTGAATAGTTCTAAATCAATTTAGTGAATTCGGATCGTTCAGATCATTACAGATTCCTAACAAGTAAGTATGTTGAAATTGGTGCTGGCAAGGATCAACAGGTTTCCTGGAGGTATCTTCCCAACTTATGTGGGGAGGTGTATTTTCTCAGTGGAATACATAAAATTAGAACCTGCGTTAAGCTCGAAAGTGTTTAATATATCTTGAGGGAAGGAAATGTCCCATCTCCTCCATGATTTCGCACCCTGTGTATGGATATAAAATACACATATATAAAATGTGTATAAAATATGCATAATTACGCCTAAAAGTATTCTAATTCTGCTTAAAATTTTGAATGTAGAGTGCGTTTGTACCCCTGGACCTATACCATAAATATGTCCGTAAGTGTAAGTTTACTCAACGCGGTACTGTTGTTCTTAACAACCTGTCAGTGATTCTGCCAGAGCCCCGTTCCCAACGGGAAGGTGTGACCCTTCCAAATTCTCTAGAACACACGCAACTTTAATTTTTTTACGGCTAAGAATCAATAGAACGCAGTAAAACGTTACTTACACCCTCCCAAAATGAAACTCATGCCAGAATCTCGGCTTCCTCTAGACTGAGAAAATGGTTATTGTTGGATACATGTCCACCAGAAACAAAAATTAACCGTCCCTTGGAAGGTAAATCGGTCCCAAATACAAGGTCGTATCACTGGTAATTCACTCGACGCTTGGTAATTTAAGCGAACGTACAGTAAACGTACTGACTATTTATATAAGAAGTTACAAGAAAATTATGAAACAAGAACAGCATAATGTAGTTACTAATTACGTTTCAAGGCAATATAATCAAATAAAGAAGCCATTCCTAATGAATCGACGATATCTTTCGAATGACACCTCAAACAGGTTCCTATCTTCTGGTTCTTGAGATATGACAGTCTGAGTTGCACTTTCACTCCATTTCACCTTCTGTGGTGAGTCGAAACGAGAAAGCAAGATAGTCATTCCTAATAAATTTAAGAGAACTTCCGAACGACACCTCAACCAAGTTCCTACATTTTCTGGTTCCTGAAACATAAGAGTCTTGAATTGCATATTCATTCCCTGTTTCACTCCCTATGGTCTACCGAATCGAAAAAGAAAGATAGCCATTCCTAATGAATTAACGAAGCCTTTCGAATGACACCTAAACCAAGTTCCTACGTCTTCTAGTTCCTCAGATATAATTTCTTGTGACGGACAGACAGACAGAATCAGGATATAAAGTCCATTATTTTTCCTTTTGCTATCAAGGGACCTAAAACCTCCCTACAACTGATTTCATTCGTTTCCATTGTTGATCATTAAGGAAAGAACAAAATATTTTAAAGCGTTATTCTTGATGTATACACTATAATATTTATGTTTCTGGGAACAAAGGACTAGTCCTATTTGTTTCTCAAATTTGAGGAAAATGAAATATTAAAAAAAAGAAACCAAAAATGTGTACTTGTTTACTTTTACGCATTTTCGTTAAGAAATGAGAAGGAGGTACTCAAATATGAAAAAGAAGTACTTCAAATGAAAGAAAGCATTTATTTAACTTTTGAGAAAATTAACTTTTACCAGTGTGGTCTTATTCAAGGTTACCATCCCAGCATTTGCCTGGTGTGACCAAGAAAAACCCAAGGAAAACATATTCACGATGGCCGGCACTCGGAACTGACCAACTTTTCATTAAAAAAAAAAAGTATACCTGTTGAAATACTATGCATATTTGTTAACATGCTGAGATTTGCACTATCATATCACGTCTTTTGGTACAATATTTTGTTCTGATAGGTAGCTCAGGAAGAGTGAAATTTTTTAAAAAAAAGTATCATTTTCCATCGGAAAATTCTGTTTTAAAATCACATCAAGATCTAAAGTTCCAGCGTTTTATCGTGGAGCGAGATATTTCTATACCCAGTGGGTGGTATAGTAATCGTAATTTTAATTTTCGTTAAAATATGACATACCAGGGAGGGATATCTATACTAGTTTGGGAATTATTGTCTGAAGACATGCGTCAAGACTTTTGTCCCTTGCTTTAGTTTCACATTTACCTGATGTGAAACTAAAACCTCAAAGATTTTCAGACAGGATAGACAGCCGCTAGGATCGTTCCCAGGAGCTTCCGATTGCAATGCAAACTCTACCGGTTGAGTAACAGCTGCTCGGTGCGTTGTTTCTATAATGTAGGTCATAGCGCTTTTATATCTCCAATATTCATTATTCTTTCAATATGAGATATTACTTTCAAATAAAAGATCATCATCGTTTTAGGTATCATCAATTACTATATTAGAATATTTTCACAGAATTTGCTCGATTTCATCGTTTTTGTCAAGTATGATGTTATTGCACTGCTGAACTATCAGATATAATGTGAGAGAAGATTATCGAAGAATCATTAAACCCGGGATGGTCTGTGCGAGTAGTCAGGGGTTCAAGTCCCGGCGCAGTCTATTGAACGGAGTGATGCGGATCTCCTTTAACAAAATGTGTAGGTCCAATCCTTAGAAGCCCAACTACCTCATCCCGGCCTGATCCAAAGATGCCCTGAAGTCATAAATAAGTTCAAGTAAATTTCCCACCTATACTCTGCCTTAAGGACACAGGCTGTGATGTCCAATTCCTTGGTATTGTTGTTAGAAAACGGATAGGAGTCAAGATCTGTATTCAAGGTACCATCGTTTGTGAACATAATTCACGACGAAAACTGAAAATTAACGCACTTTTCTAATTTAAGCATCGTAATGTACATTCTACTCATATGATTCTACATTATTATTATTACGCAATCGTTACATTTTTTGCAATTAAATGAGAACAATTTCACGTGGTAAGGGTGAAAAGAGGTAAGAGTTGCGATCGTGCCAGAAACGGTGCATGGGCACGTAGAAGTAGTGATCCATATATTTTAGACCTATATTGCATAAAGTGAAGCAGGGTTTTCAGTCCCGTTCTCGACCTCCTTTACCGTCCAAGGTACCAAGGAGAACGGGGTACTCACTTCTGCACACCCGAATCGATCCCGTTACATATGGGAAGACTACAGTGAATCAGCTGGGATAAGACAACGCGGGTGATTGAAATGTGTTGTTGTTTCCAGAAGTAAGAAGATTTTAATAGGTGTAAGAGGATTTAATTGACTTTCTTGTTACATTTATTTTTAGCATTCCAGTTCTGGAAAATGCTTTGCAATTTTATTTATGCGTATACTGTGAATATCGCACCTAAGGTGTATTGCAACAAATGGTAAACTTTTTCTTTATCGCTGACTTAGTCGATTATTGTGATAGTTTCTAAGTCAGGCCAAGGCCGTCATAGAAGGGATGTGCGAAGGAATCGGTCCTGTCCTTAGTGAAGGAACCAGTCTAGCATCTGCATGGTGTGACCAAGGGAAAACAGGGAAAACTTCAGTCAGGATCGACGTTAAACCCGGGTCTATATTTTCTCATTATTTGATTATCTTCTAATGCCATATAACTTTTGATATTCTACAAATAGTCCTATGAACAATGAGCGTGACAGGTGTTTATTGAATAGCACATTTTAGTGACATTTCGCTTCAGTCGGGTTTTGTATTATACATGTACAGTGAGCGAAAACAATTATTGAGCCTTGGCAATATTTCGATTTGAATAACTTTAAAATAGATCAACCTATTTATGTTCTGTTTCGTGTAATTTACAGAAAGTTATGCTCTCTTTAGGTTAGTGGAAACTTTACTCAAATCAGTTCATCCATTTAATTACCTGTCCAAAGACTTCGCAAATCAATTTTTACGAAAAGGGAAGAGCTTTTGTCACTAACTGCACATATCACCGGCAATGTATTAAATCAGGCATTCTATATAATGGGTGATGATCGTAGGCAAAATATTTGTAATGTGAAGAATCTTTCTATTCTATTTTGGTTACAATTTTGAATTGTGAATTGTTTATTGATGGGTTTTAAAAAACTTTGGCACAGGAAGGAATAGGGTAAAAGTGATGTGTTAAGGAATCGGCCCTTGCTTTACTGAAAAGACCATCCTAGAATTTGCCTGGTGTGACCGAGGAATAAGGCGAAATGATTCAAAAGGAATAATATAAGCTATCCCTTTCAGAAGATAATCTGTATATGCAACCGCACTGTTGCAATGCAGGCAGATAATTACTTCATAATAAAATATAAAGTAATCAAACAAGCTACATAATAGTTTAAAAAAGCATAGCGCCACCGTATAAATCAAATGAACGTTCAAAAAGAAAATACCATACCGTCATTTTTTACGAAAGATAATGCTAAGCTATTGGAAAGTACCTACCAGTTTTAGATTTAGTCATAGTTGTTCCCAAAGTTTCATACCATGAGGAACCCAATGATGTATGGTTTATCTTTGTCTGTTTTGTAGTTATTGAGATTTAAGAAAAACGGATAGGCCAAAGACTGTATATTTCCGTATTCACTTGGGTTTACACGGGGACGCTAAGAACTACCCAGGCAGTATCGTCGCGGACTTTGGATCAGCATTGGGTAGGTACGCGAGTTCGACACTGGGGAGGCATATAGGTTTGAGTCCTGTTGCCGTCCATACAGATTGAGTATTTCCGGGCTTTACTCAGTTTCAGGAGACCAATGCCGATATAATACGTTACAATCAATTGCATTTGAAAGGAATTTGCAAAGAAAAACTTTGTTAATTTCTGCTTCATTTCAAGACATCTTTTTTTTTTT